>CAUYTI010128102.1:0-114029 GCA_963575145.1 Galago senegalensis | reverse complement strand
GCTCAGGACCTGTGGCTCAAGTGGATAAGGCGCCAGCCACATACACCTAAGGTGGCAGGTTTGAATCCAGCCCAGGCCCGCCAAACAACAATGATGGCTGCAACCAAAAAATAGCTGGGCATTGTGGTGGATGCCTGTGGTCCCAGCTACTTGGGAGGCTGAGGCAGGAGACTTGCTTGAGCACAGGAGTTGGAGGTTGCTGTGAGCTGTGATGCCATGGCTCTCTACCCAGGGGAATAGCTTGAGGCTCTGTCTCAAAAAGAAAGAAAGAATGAAAGAAAGAAAGAAAGAAAGAAAGAAAGAAAGAAAGAAAGAAATTATTTATCACAATCTACCTACCATGCAGCATAATACTACAAAAACATGCCAGATTCATATTTTAATTTTTAATGTATGTCATCTGCTTAGCATTCTACATTTGTGTAGCAAAGACACTTGCTCATAAATTTTTAGAGTATTGGGGAGGTATGAGTGCAGCCTGCTACTGGGGAAGAGACATGGAGATACACATAGAAGTAATGTAATGACTGTGAAATCTCTCATGATGAGGTCATCATACCTGCAGATAGGTGAACAGTAAGGAAAGAGTTTAAAGGATACAAAAATTGGATCGTAGCAGAAACCATGACGTCTACCTAAGAGAAAAAAAAATGAACAGAAAGAACAAAAAAGAGTGATGTCTTAGTGAGAGAACTATGCCAAGAGGTAAAACTAGGCATAATCCCACAAGGCACTAAGCAATATCAGGCAATGAGGCAAGAGTAAAGGCAGACACACAAAAAAGCTTAGCACAGGGTTTACTTGGGTGCTTGACCTCTTCTCCAGGAGTGTCTACAGCTCCATGTGAGCAAGTAGGTAAAGAATTTTCCTCAGCACAGTAGAATGTTAAGGAGGGGAGGGTGGATCACTTATGGTGCCTGTCAGTGCGAGTTATGAAGGGATAAGATACATTTGTTCCACATGGAAGGAACGCCTGAGCCTCCTCTCTGTTTCCCCCACTCTGTTGCTGCAGCTGTGTTGACCTCCTAATTCCTTCCCTCCCCCATTCATCTCTCCTTTCGTCATTCTTGTCTCCTTCTTTTTCTTTTTTCCTTTTTCCTTCTTTGTCCCCTTTTCTCTCCTCCTCCTCTGTTCTGTCCTTCCTCTCTCTTTTGCCTGTTCTCCCCTCCCTACACATTCTCTCCTGTCCTCCTTTCCCTCCCTTCCTCTCCTTTCCTTCACCCTTCCTACCCTTATCCACAGTCTTCAGAACTAATATACACCTAGTATGGTCATTTTGGGGTCAATAGTGCAGAGTTATTTAAATAGATTTTGAATCATCACTTACAGTGATTTTGAAATCCTATGATTCAGAAAAGGAACGGGAATAGGCCCTGACCAAGAAATGGAAACTAGGACATTATCACAGTAAAACATTTGTCCTTATCACTTTTACTCCCCACAGAGAAAGAAATGAGGACTCTGCCCACCGTGCACCTGCTGCCTGTCTTGCTCTTGCTGCCTGTGCTACTCCTCCTGCTGCAGCCACTGCAGCTTCAAGGGAGAAGAAAGTATTATATTTTAGGTGACGATCCATCAGAAGAAGCTTTAGAATATTTTGATGAACATTTGGGTTCAGGACCTACCAGACCACCTACCAAAAAGAAATTCCTACAGATGGCCCTCATTACTTCTGAAAGATCTTTATGGGATCTGGAGTATTGTACTGGTGAAATGATGCATAGAAATGTTCATAAGAGGTTCATGTGTGTGACAGAACATTACTTCCTCCGAATGTTCTATGAGGAGTTGCTAGAGATCTGCACCCACCCAGTCGTGCCTTGTAAGAATGGGATTAAAAAATGTAGGAGAGGCAATAAAATAATAGAGGGAGTGCATTGTGCTTTATTAAGAGGAATCAGAATGCCACCATGTGAATACCAATCTTCATTCAGGAGAGGAAACGTTGTTATCAGTTGTCGATGGGAGAATGAAACCAAACGATTTATTCCTGATGGTATGGATGATATAATTCCACTCTGATCAGCAGAAAAAAATCATCCATGGGAAATGGTCTGTCTTCCACCATCTAACAGAATATCATCTAAGAGGTTAGGGTGAGAGGATATAATTTTCTCCATACTGATTGTTATGGATTAAACTCGAGAATGATAATTTTGATTCTATTGATTTTCATCAGCCACTTCCCTCTCTTCCCCGGCCACCCCAACACCACTCAGAGGCAACATGGGCCAGATTCACAAGTAGTTCTCAGAGATGTGGATTCACACAGCTCAGAGGATTCAGCATGTCTTGCGTTGTGGGTATAAATGCCTGCAGTTTCCAACACCATATTTGTAGGTATTTCGTTTGTCTTGTTCTTTCCTTACAACACAGCACATGAGACCAAGCAGGAGTACATCCAGATAGGGGACAGTGTGGGATGAAAGCCTTTAATATTTACGGAAGCAAATTCCCCCAGAGTACTTCTCAGCTGTCCCACGTTATTTGTGCGCATTCCCACATCTTTGCTTTAGCTTAGACATCAGTATTCACAAAACTACATCTAATTTCTCACTCTCTGGCATAGATACAATTATCCACAATTTTTTCCCTCATTTTTCAGTAGATGTATCTGGTTCTGAGAGTACACCACCTCCAAAAAAGGTGGAGAATCATATGATAAAAAACATATCTGTCCAGTTTAAGTAACAATTGATCTCCTTTTTCCCCAAACTTCTTAACATCTTTTTGTTATCATTGCTTAAGACGTTCTGAAAATGGAAGAAGGGGTAGTGATGGGGGTGGTAGGCAGAGTAGCCACTGCTTGGCACATTGCACTCCAGTCTAGGCTGTTCTCCCATTTCTCATCCCTGTCTTCACAATCAGAGCCGAGCTCTTAATTTATCAATTGGTCGATATAAATCAGTGGTTCTCAACCATCCTAATGCCCTGACCCTTTAATACAGTTCCTCATGTTGTGGTGACCTCACCCATAAGATTTCGTTGCTACTTCATAACTGTAATTTTGCTACTGTTATGAATTGCATTGTAAAGATCTAACATATGGGATGTATTTTCATTGTTACAAATTGAACATAATTAAAGCATAGTGATTCATCACAAAAACAATATGTAATTATACACTGTGAAGCATTTATTTCTAATTACAAATAAATGAAATTTTGTCTTGAAGCATGGTGTAGCACGGGCAACTGTCTTAATATAACAACAGTAAACTACATTGCTACATTTTGTGACAGCATGCGTTAAAAGCCAAAGCCAGTGTGAAGGGTGAGATTGCATCTTTCTCACCAGACCAGAAATTCTCAGGGCAGTCTTTGCAAGAGCACAACAAAGATCATCTTCCACAACAAGTCTACTTCCGTATTTAGACTTGATAACCAACAAACTGGAAAACCCTGCTTCACAAAGAGAGGTTGTTGGAAATGGAAGAAGAAGGCACAACACTGTCTGAGACAGAATAGGATATGACTGCAAACACTTGATCAGAATTTTGTAACTGGCATTGTAGAGAAATCAGTTCTTGCTTCATTGCTGTTAATAAGGTCAATGAACTCTTGTGCTGTCTTAGGAACACCTTCAGCTTTGACTGTGAATGGGCTTCTGGCCTCTTCCTGGGGTGTCAGGTAGATTTGGAAAGTACGATGAAATTTCATCTGCAAGCATGTGTAAGTGTTCTTTCACAGAAATTATCGCAATCCTTTTGTCTGGTTCAATGTCGTGTTGCTCAAAGAAAACAGATGAGGTAGGCAACATGTAAATTTTATTTTCAACTATTTTTTTTTTTTTTTTTGCCAAAGCTGACGTTTCATTTGGAATGGTCAGATCTTTTCAGACAAATTGAGGTATGTTGCATTTGGTCCTTGTAGTGATAAAATTTACTCATTCAAGATGGCAAAGATGTCAACCAAGTAAGCTATCTTCTGCAGTTCACTTTTATCGCAGAAAAGTGCTTCGAACTGTAGTCTTGCTTTCCGATTAAAAAATGTTTGAGTTCATCACGAAGCTCAAAAACACGTTTTAAAACTTTTCCTCTCGACACCCATCTCACTTCAGTGTGAAATAGCAAAGCATTGATCGGCACATCCAACTCATTGCACAGTTGCAAAAACAGTCAGCTGTTTAAAGTGCTCACCTTTACAAAATTGACAGAACTTATGACGCTTTTCATTACTTCTTGTAACTCTTGTGGCAGCGTCTTCATTGCTAATATTTGCCAATGAATCATACAGTGAGTTCCGATGACTTTTGGTGACTCATTTATAACCAAACGTTGAAATCCAGATCGACATCCTACCATAGCTGGAGCACCTTCTGTGCAAACACCACAAACCTTTTCCCAAGAGATCTGATACTCTTTCAGAAATGAACCAACTGTGTCAAATATATCACGTGCAGTAGTTGTGGTTTCAAGAGGTTTGCAAAAAAGAAAATCATCTTTAACGTTGCCATTATTAATATACCTCACGTAAACCAGTAACTGGGAACAGATTGTAATGTCTGTAGATTCATCAAGCTGGATACTAAATATTGGAAGTGGAGCAGATTTAATTTCCTGGATTACCTGACCAAGAGTATCAGCAGACCTGTCATCTATTCTTCTGTGGACAGTGCCGTTAGATAAGGAAATTGCACTCAATTTTGTAACAAATTCGTCTCCGACCATAACTCAAACAATGTCTTTGGCCGCTGGCAACAGTAAATCCTCAGCAATAGTGTGAGGGTTCATGGCTCTGGCGACCAAATAGGAAGTGTCACCAAATAGGAAGCTTCAACAGCTGCTACGTTTTGTTTGTGGTACTTGCCACCAGTGTCAAGTCTGGCTTTCTTGAGTCCATCAGCTTTGCTTCTAAAATAGTTGGTATCCTCGCCAGCAAAGCTCAGATGCTTGCTATCAAAATGGCATTTTAGTTTGTTCAGCTTCATAGATTGGGCTGGTAGAACTTCACAACAAATAACACATGGCAGTTTCTCAATTCCTGCTATAATTATTGAGGTAAAACCATACTGCAAAAAATCCTCACTATGTTTTCTTTTCTTTTTTTTTCTTTTTGTAATTTTTTTTTTAGATACAGAGTCTCACTTTGTTGCCCTCAGTAGAGTGCCACAGCATCACAGCTCACAGCAACCTCCAGTTCTTGGGGTTAGGCGATTCTCTTGCCTCAGCCTCCCAAGTAGCTGGGACTACAGGTGCCCACTACAACACCAGGCTACTTTTTTGTTGCAGTTTGGCTGGGCCTGGGTGGGCCTGCGCCCTACTCACTGAGCCACAGGCGCCACCCTATTTTCTTAATGTTCTTTTCTACATAATCCATTGTCATGAGACAGTTGCTAATGAAAATAACATATAACAATAGCCTTAATAATACAAAAGATGACACATGGCATAGTTCAGTCAATACAGTTCATTCAAGTGTCCTATGATTTACCATTATTCTCTGTGTTGTTGTTTTTTACATACCTGTTACTATCACAAGAGGGCAGTATTCACATCAACCACAGCTGAATATAAAAAGACCGATCCGCATTTAGATTAAGTTCCCATGATACAGAAACTTTGGATTTTTGCAGTACTTGATGATTTTACAGTACATGATTTTACATTTACCCAGTCACTATAATTCATGAAGTGTTGTTTTACCTCCAATACTGCTGCTTTCAACACAGTAGCTGCTCTCTACACATGTGTGACCCGTCTGCATAAGTACATTTTGGCACCAACCCAGTCACATACACCTGTATTTGTACCAGGTGTATGTGATGGAGTTGGCGTGATGATATCATCACACTGGGTGCTGGTATGTGGGCCTATCTGCACGTGGGTGAACCTGCCTGGAGACAGATAGAGGAGCAGTGCCTCAGTTTCTAAGACCATTGGAAATATGTGTTTTAAGACCAAAAAATGGTCTTAGGTGACCCTGTGAAAGGTCATTCAACCCCGAAAGGGGTCGTGACCCACAGATTGAAAACCGCTGGCATAAATGAAGACCTCCGGGCAAGAACTGCTATTACTCTTCACTGATCAAGAAGAAGGACCAAAAATCATTCTTCTAGACACCTATCTTCACTTGGAGGTATGTAGATTTTAATTGTAATATATGAGCAGATGAGGGTCTCACTAAACTTTTTGAATCTCCATGACACCCACCCAAATCCAACCTTCTATATGTGAGCTGAAGAAATTCTGCACATGGGCGAGCTTGGGTATGCAAGAACCATTTATCTGGGCCGTGCTCTATCATCAATCTTGGGGTTATACAACACACAGTGTATTTAGAAGTGTATGGTAAAGCACAGTAAAAAATGAAAACAAACATAATGTATCTCTTCTATCCAGAATAGCCGCCATCTAATACCTTTCAGAAATAGAATCATAGAAATACAACAAGAAGCATTTACACAGATTACTCTTGCTATATAATATTGCATGAAAAATTCAGAAACTGGGGAGGCTCAAAAGGAGTAGGGCACTGACCCCACATGCCAGAGGTGGCGGGTTCAAACCCAGCCCTAACCAAAAACTGCGAAAAAAATAAAATAAAATAAAAATTCAGAAACTGTCCTCCATCAACTAGATTCCCTAGGCGAGGACCTGCTATAGTTTGAATATGTCCCCTCCAAAATGCAGATGTTCCCAAAATGAAGCCTTTAGAAGGGAATTAGGGCTCTTTGCTCATAGCACAGTAGTTACAGCGTCAGCCACATACACCAAAGATGGCAGATTCCAACCCAGCCCAGCCAGCTAGACAACAATGACAACTGCAACAAAAATAGCCAGGTGTTGTGGTGGGCACCTATAGTCCCAGCTACTTGGGAGTCTAAGGCAAGAGAATGCCTTCAGCCCAAGAGTTTGAGGTTGCTGTGAGCTGTAATGCTATTGCACTCTACCAAGGGTGGCATACTGAGACTCTGTCTCAAAAATAATAATAAAATAAAAATAAAAGGAAATTAGGTTATGACAGCCCCTCCCTTGTGCGATCAAGGCCCTCATAAAAGAGCCTTCTTAGGCAGCACCTGTGGCTCAGTGGGTAGGGTGGCAGCCCCATATAGCAAGGGTGGCAGGTTTGAACCTGGCCCCAGCCAAACTGCAACTAAATAATAGCCGGGCATTGTGGTGGGCACCTGTAGTCCCAGCTACTCAGGAGGCTGAGGCAAGAGAATCGCCTAAGCCCAAGAGAGCTGGACGTTGCTGTGAGCTGTGACACCACAGCACTCTACCGAAGACAACAAAGTGAAACTCTGTCTCTAAAACATAAATAAATAAATAAAGAGCTTTCATGTAGCAGTCAGCCAGATTGTTCTTCCACCCTTCTGCCCTGGGAGGAAATGGCATGAAAACCCTCAACAAATGACAGTGCCTTCATCTTGGACTTTCTAAATTCCAGAGCCTTGAGAAATAAATGTCTGTTCTTTATAAGTTACCCAGTCTGTTGTGGCATAAAACAGACTGAAACAGAGCCAGAAATATTGCATAATTTTCAGTTTCACTGAATAAGATTTCATTATGGTCACTATCCAACTTCTATTGACACTCCCTCCTCAATAATACTAGATTTCATTATTATTTATTTTTTTGAATCAGAGTCTCATGATGTTGTCCTCGGTAGAGCACTATGGCATCACAGCTCACAGCAACCTCAAACTCCTGGGCTCAAGCAATTCTCTTGCCTCAGCCTGCCAAGGCGCCCACCACAATTCCCAGCTATTTTTTTTTTTTTTTTTTTTTTGTAGTTGTCGTTGTTTAGCAGGCCCGGGCTGGGTCCCAATCTGACAGCCTTGATGTGTGTGGCTGGCACCCTAACCACTGAGCTATGGGTGCCAAGCCCTAGATTTTATTATTAAGGTGACTATTACCCATACCCTTGACTCACCTAACAATTTATTCTTTTTTTTTTTTTTTTTTTGAGACAGACTCTCACTCTGTCACCCCAGCTAGAGTGCAGTGGCATCATCATAGCTTACTGTAACCTCAAATTCTGGCGCTCAAGAGACCCTCCTACCTCAGTCTCCCAGAGTGCAAGGATTACAGACATGAACCACTGCACCCAGCCACAGAATTTATTGTTTATGCAAGATCCCCTTGAAATGATGCCACATTTAATTTTAAATCCTACAGAAAACAGACTTCACAAGAGTCAGAAAGAAAACAGACACATTATTTTGTTTCCTAAGCAAATTAAACCAAATCACCATTCTCTGATGGAAATTCCCAATGTGCATAATATTATTGAAAAAAAAGAGAAGAGTTTAGCCCAACAAGTAGAGCACATGGTTCCTTCCATTCTCTCTCTAACCAAACATTCTCAAATGAGGTTAGGACTAGACTGGAACCAGAGCTGTGCTGCTCCTGGTTGAAGAAAATTAACGGTGCCATACCCAGCCCTATTTATTTCCATCTGCACTACTGGGTGGGCCATGAGATAAGGCTCTACATTAAATCAGATAGTTTGGCTCATGTGACAGAAACTGATACCAGGCCTCTCAGCCAAAAGAGAATTTACTGTAAAGTTAGCAGACTCACAGCAGGGAAGGAGGTAGGGGACCAGGTTATGAAAGGAACAGAATAAAGAAGCAGGAACCAGAGCCCAGTCTGGTAGCTGAATCCTGTAATCTCAGCACTTTGGGAGGTCACGGCTGGAGGCTCACTTGAGCCTAGGAATTTGAGGCCACCATGACTTATGATTGCACCAATGCCCTCCAGCCTGGGCAACAGAGTAGGACCTTGTCCCCAAAGAAAAAGAAAAATCAGGAACTAGAAAACGTAGTAATTGTCTCATATTAGATTAGGCTGATACAAATGCTACTGCCATTGGTGCTGCCCTTGTAATGGATGAATTCCTCCAGCAGTTCCTCTAATCCTTGATTCACTCACTCAAGAGACACGGTCCATGAACAGTATCTGATTTTCCAACCACAGACAATGATCCTGCCCCTAAGTTAGTTAGTCCAGAGGGAACCAGGAAGAAGAATCTGCTCCTTGGGGTTTTCAAAATGCTTGTCACGAATACCTTATAACACAAACAGACATATTAATTCCCTGAAAGGAAATTGGGTGTAGTTCAGAGGGGGAATAAATGCTGATCATCTCAAAAAATGGCAAATGTTTCTTTTAGGCTATAAATTAAAATTTGGTGGGATTGTCTTCTCTGCATATTTGAGTACACACCAGTGATATGAAGCAGGGGGATGGGCAGAAAACGACATTCTGGAAAATGACATAAAGATTTTCATCAAGTGGCTAATAATTAACATTAATGATATAATACTGTGTCCATCAGAAATAAGTTCGGTGCATGTCAAGTGACATCCATGCCTGCATTAACTCCCTGAATCCCCCAAGCAACCTTCACCAGGTTCAGCTGCAATAACAATGACATGGCACTGGCCATTGGATTACGTATGCTTCTTTGGGTTACTGAGTAAAAATTGTGTTTCTCTGTCACTAGAAGGGACATAGAGTAAACTTATAATAGTTGATTCATCTTGCAGAATCTCTTATCATTTTTAAAAGTACAGACGTTGGTTTGCCCTGCCCTGGTTCCACATGATTACACTACATGATGTTTTAAAATACATTCGCAAGTTCTTTTTCCCCCCTGAACCATTCAGGTATAATTGAAAAAACTGTATATATTTACAGTGTACAATGTGATGTTTTCATAATTATATATACTTTGTAAAATGATCATCACAATCCTCCTAAATTACCTATCACCTCACATAGTTATCATGTTTTGTGTATAGTAAGAACATTTAAAATTTACTCTTTTATTAATTTCTCTACACATTATTTTAAAATTTATTATTATTATTATTTTTTTTGAAGTTTATGGCCGGGGCTGAGTTTGAACCTGCCACCATCAGCATATGGGGCTGGCACCCTACTCCTTTGAGCCACAGGCACCACCCCATCTACACATTCTATTAATAAGTATAGTCACCATGCTATACAATAGATCTCCTGAAGTTATTCATCTTGAGACTTTGTATCTTTAGACCAGTGATTTTCAACCAGCATGCCACGGAAAATTTAGGATCTTAGGTGTGCCTGGATAATTTTTAAAAGATTATTAATTAAATTATTTTCAAAAGAAGGTCAGAGCACAGTAAGTTCTTTTTTTACTCTTTGTTTGATCAACAGAATTTCAATGTGCCGCAGAAACTTAACTATAGGTTCGAGTGAGCCTTGACCTAAAAAAGGTTGAAAAACGCTGCTTAAACCAATACCTCCTCACTCCCCTTCTCCGGCAACCACCCTTCCACTCTCTACTTCCGTGAGTTCAACTGTTTTACAATAAATTTCATATGTAAGTATTTGTCTTTTTATGCATAGCGTGTTGCAGTTAGAATAATGTCCTCCATTTCCATCCATGCTGTCACAAATGATAGGATTTTATTCTTTTATGAGGCTGAATAGTATTTTATTGTGTGTCTATGCCCCATATAGGGGCATATTTTCACCCATTGATGGACATTGCATATCTTGGCTCTTGTGAATAATGCTGCAATAAACGTGAGACGTACTGGATGTGTCTTCTGGATATACACTCAGACTGGGATTACTGCTTCATATGATAGTTCTGTTTTACTTTTGGAAGAGCCATCACAATGGTTGTACTAATTTACATTCTTGCCAGCAGTATACAGTGGTTCCCTTGTCTACACATCCTTTCTGACACCTGTTATCTTTCATCTTTTTGATAATAGCCGTGCTAGCAGGTAGAAGTGAGGTGATTATCTCATTGTGGTTTGAGTTTGCATATCCCTGATGATTAGTGATACTGATACTGATCATTTTTTCACATTCCTGTCGACCATTTGTATATTTTCTCTGGAGAAATCTCTGTTCAGGTCTGTTGCCCATTTTTTAATCTGGTTATTTGTTTTCTCACTATTCAGTTGGGTTCATTAAATTTTTTTTTTATGGTGAAAAGTTGTATATTTAGAATTAGCCAGCTGGACTTGGTTTAGATGATCCCAATTTTGTTGGCAACATCCAAAGCATCATAATCAGGAGCCAGTCGAACATATGCCTTCTTCTCACCATCAGGCCTGATCAGGGTGATGACTTTGGCCACACCAATATCATAAAGCTTCTTCACAGCCTGTTTGATCTGGTGCTTGTTGGCTTTGACATCCACAATGAACACAAGTGTGTTGTTGTCTTCTATCTTCTTCATGGCAGATTCAGTGGTCAGAGGGAACTTGATGATGGCATAGTGGTCAAGCTTGTTTCTCCTGGGGGTGCGCTTCTGAGGATATTTGGGCTGCCTCCGGAGCCTCAGAGTCTTTGGCCACTGGAAGGTGGGTGATGTACGGATCTTCTTCTTCTTTTTTTTTTTTTTTGCTTGTAGGAAAAGTTTTTATTGGTGGGGAGAGGGAGGCTGCAGAGCAGCACCAAGGAGGAGAGAAAAGAGGGGAGAGAGATAAGGAGAGAGTGGGGAAGAGAAGAGAGAGAGTAGAGAAGCGGGGGAAGACAGGAGAGAGAAGGAAGGCAGAGGGAGGTGAGAGAAAAAGAGGGGATCTTCTTTTTTTGTGGCTGTGGATGCCTTTTAGCACTGCCTTCTTAGCCTTCAATGTCTTTGCCTTGGCTTCGGCTTTGGGAGGGGCAGGAGCGTCCTTCTTTACTTTCGGCGCCATCTTGTAGGTTCTTTAAATTTTTCATACTAAGTGCTTATCCGATTGTAGTTTGTGAATATTTTCTCCTATCCAGTGTTCAGTAGGTCGTCTCTTCTCTCTGTTGTTTCATTTGCTGCATAGCTTTTTAGTTCAATGCAATCTCATTTGTCCTTGTTTGCTTTTGTGACTTGTACCTGGGGTCCTATCCAATAAGCATTGTCCAGATAAATATCCAGGAGATTTTCACCTGTTTTCCTGCTGATTTTCCCCTGTAAAAGTGGTTTTATAGCTTCAGGTCTGACCTTTAAGTCTTCATTTTGGGATGATTTTTTATAAAATGTGAGATAAGCTTTCAATTTTATTCTTCTTCAATGTGAATATCTGGTTATCCCGACACCATTTAGTAAAGAGAATATCTTTTCCTTACTGTGTGTTCTCTGTCCCTTTGTTGAAGATCAATGGACATACTCATAGAATTTCTAGGTGTGAATTTCTATCTGAGCCCTCTGTTCTGTTCCATATGTGTGTTCTTAGGCCAGTACCAGGTGCTATTTTGATAACTATAGATTTGAGGTGTATTTTGAAATGAGGTAGTGTGATGCCTCTAGCTCTGTTCTTTTTGTTCAAGTTGCTTTTACTATTTAGGGTCTTTTTGTGTTTCCATGTGTATTATAAGATTGCTTCTTCTCTTTCTATAAAAAATGCCATTGAAATCTGATGGGGATTGCGTTGAATCTTTAGATTGTTCTGGGGGTAGTATGAACATCTCAACAATATTAATTTTCAAGTCTATAAAGATGGGATGTCTTTCCATTAAATTGTGTCATCTTCACTATTTTTCATTAAATTTACAGACTTTTCTATGTACAACTCTTTCTCCTCCTTTGTTAAATTTATTCCTAAGTAATATTTTGATAAAAACTCTAAATGAAACTGTTTCATTGAGTTCTTTTTTTTTTTATTAAATCATAGCTGTGTACATTAATGCAATGAGTTCTTTTTTGAATAGTTCATTGTTAGGTAAAGAAACACTACTGACTCTTGTGTGTTAATTTTATATGCTGCAACATTACTGAATTTGTTTATTAGTCCTAAAAGTTTGTTGGTAGTGTCTTTAGGGTTTTTTATATAGAAGCCAATGTCATCTGCAAACAGAGACAATTTAATTTCTTTCTTTCTGATTTTGATGTCTTTTATTTCTTTTTCTGGCCAAATTTTTCTTGCTAAAACTTCTGGTATGTTTTGAATAGGAGTGGAGAGAGTAGGCACTCTTGTCTTATTCCAAATCTTAGAGAAAAGGTTTAAATGACTTCTATACCTAATTCTCTGAGAATTTTTATCATGAAAGGATGTTGGCTTTTATTAAATTCTTTTTCTGCATTTATTGTGATGATCTTTTAGCTTGACGTATCACATTTATTGATTTATATCTTGAAACATTCTTGCACTCCCTGGATAAATCCAACTTGGTCATGCTGTATGATACTTTTAATGTGCTGTTGAATTTGCTTTGCTAATATATACATATATATGTATATATGTATTTGAAACAGTGTCTCACTCTTTTCCCTGGGCTAGAAGGCCATGTCCTCAGCCTACCTTACAGCAATCTCAAACTCCTTTGGCTGAGGTCCTGAGTAGTTGGGACTACAGGCATGTGCCACCACCCCTGGCTATTGATGGAGTCTCCCCTCTTCCTCAGGCTGTTCTCAAACTCCTGACCTCAAGCAATCCTCAGTCTGGTCTCCCAGAGTGCTAGGATTAAAGGCGTGAGCCACTGCCGCCAGCCAGTATTGGATTCTTAAAGATCACTAAGAGAGTAGATTTTGAGTGATCTTACCACATAAAATGAGGAGTACGGAATTAAGGTATGTGTCAATTGCTCAATTTAGTCACTCCACAGTGTATACACATTTCAAAACATCATATTATATGTGATAAATATATATATTTTTATCAACTTAAAATAATTTGTAAAGAAGAATGTGAAAGTAGCTATGTTAATTTTAGACAGAGCAAACTTCAAAGTAAGAAAATATTTCATCAGCAATAAAGAGGTCATTACATGATAAAGGGGGCAGTTCTCAAAGCAGATATAAACACTCATAATCTGTAAACATCTAACTACAGAATGTCAAATACATGAGGTAAAAACTATAGACCTGCAAGGAGAAACAGATGAATCCATTATTATAGTTGGAGACTTCAACAACCCTTTATCATAAGTGAACTGATACAGGCATAAAAATCAGTAAAACACTTTTAAACTCAGCAACACCATCAATTGATTAATTGGGATAATTGATAATCTATAGATTACTTCCTCCAGTGGAAGAATACACATCCTTCTTGAGCACACATGGAATGTTCTCGAAAACAGATGACATTCATAGAAATCATACACTGCCTACTCTCAGACAAAAATAAAATTAAACTAGAAATCAATAACAGAAAGATGACTGAAAAATCTCACTATACTCAGAGATCAAACAAGACACTTTTAATAAGTAACGCAAAGATCAAAGAAGATATATCAGTCAAAATTTTAAAAATACTTTGAATTGAATGAAAATGAAAATACAACTCCTGTAAAATTATGGAACACAGCAAAATCAGTGCTTAGAGGGAAATTTATAGTACTGCATATAGATATTAGAAGAAAAAAGATTTATAAATCAATTATCTTAACTTCCACTTTAGGGAACTAGAGAGGGAAAAGAGCAAATTAAATCCAAATAAGCAAGGTCAGGTGTGGTGGCTCACACCTATAATCCTAGCACTCTGGGAGGCTGAGGTGGTTGGACTGCTTGAGCTCACAAGGTTTGAGACCAGCCTATGCAAGAGTGATACCCTGCTGCTATTTCTATCACTGCTAATCAAATTCTAATACACAGAAATCAGGGAGATAGGAACGAAATCACGTGAGATGTAAGTGATTACTACTATTAAAGGGACCCCAGACTGCTGAAGCCTGAGAAGGTTCAGCTGCCCTGGTATAGGCTTCATGTGAATGTGACTTAGCCACATTATGTGTAACAACATAATCGTAAACACAGAAGCGCGACAGCTGAAGCTACATTGCAGGAATTGTGAACCTTTTCTAACTTCTGTCTGATCTGCACTCTTTACCTCAAATGTTCTGGTGTGGGAGGAGAACAAAAGAAAATTAAAGTTTATGGACTAGAAGAAACAACTCTTAGCGTGGGAATTACAGTTTGGGGGGGCCCTTCTTTGTCACTTATTTATGAGTTGGTCGTACTACGCCCAGTTTCTCCGCTTCTTTAGACTCAGATGATCCTCAGCCCTGAGACTGCTGCAGGCAGAAGTGAAGCCCTTTGATCAGCCTTTTACCTCTTTACGCCCCAAGCTAAGACCCAGACTGAGCTTGCTAATGCTCAGAGTCCACACATCAATCTCATGATTTACGACTATAGGTCAAAAGAAAGCTTTGTGAGAGACCCAAAATGCTGTCAGATTATCTACTGAACTTATGAATTGAATGAAGAAATGTGCAAGTTCAATTGAATAAGCCTAAAGAAAAACTATCTGCTTTAATTTTTCTATTTTAACCAATTTAATTCCCCTTATTACAACCAAAATAAACTTCTTAATAGGTCTTCTGGAAAAACTGTTTTGAGTGCACCAAAAAACTCACAGGAACCCTTCCATTCCACGTAGCCAGTTCTGCAATAGCCTGATAACATCAACATGTCCTCTGTCGTTAATTGCTACTCAATGTACAGTATATAGAAAATTCCTGCTGATGCTAGGTCTGGAGCCTGCCCTGGGCCTTCTTGCTTAGGGTCAAGAGGCATAGAACAATGGCTCTGGACATCCCTGATGACCCAGGAGAAATCCTGGGGCACAGGTTGAACATGATCAAAGGACAGCGTTGACCAGTTTTAGAAATAACATAGAAGATGTGGAACATTCTGAAATGTGCAGTCTATCTCACATTGGCCTCATTGTCCTCATTATCTGAGGACAGGTACTGATTTCCTTCTTTTTTCACAAATGAAAGCAGCATATCCAGGACTATTTCAAGTGTAAAATAAGGCTGAACTTGTATTAAAAAGCACATTTTAAAGACTTCAAAAGCCCATGTCCCCAGATGAACGTAGTCTTCCATAAATGTTCTTGGATAACTTCCAAATGTCCTGTGGGTGCTGACCTCACGCATCCTCGCGTGTCCTTCCAGTTCTTCCCTTGCCCTCTTTGTCCAGGACGTTCTCTGACTGTCCTGTGAGAGGATGTCTCCAGCCTGCCCCAACAGGAGAGATGCTGCTCCCCTCTACTTTTAGGTCTTAAGAATATCCTGTGTCCTTCGTTTAATTATCCAGAACAGAGCTGTGATCACATAGAAATGTCTTTCAAATTAAACTCTTAAAAAATTGAAATTTGTAAAAAGTCAGACAGTGGGCTCAGTGCCTGTGGCTTAAGTGGCTAAGGCACCAGCCACATACACCTAAGGTGGTGGGTTTGAATCCAGCCGGGGCCCACCAAACAACAATGATGGCTACAACCAAAAAATAGCTGGGCATTGTGGTGGATGCCTGTGGTCCCAGCTACTTGGGAGGCTGAGGCAGGAGATTTGCTTGAGCACAGGAGTTGGAGGTTGCTGTGAGCTGTGATGCCACAGCACTCTACCCAGGGGGATAGCCTGAGGCTCTGGCTCAAAAAAAAAAGTCAGACAGTATAAAAACTGAAATTAACATCCTTGTATAAATCTCTGTTTAGGGCTATTTCCAAAGGATAGAGTTCTAGAAGTACCCCTCTTGGTTACACGAGTATTTGACTTGTGGTGGTCACTAAGATATACATTTGTGTTCTTTGCACTTTTATATAGCTGTGTAATGCCTCCACCTTAATATGTTAAGTTTTTTCTAGAATCAAAGAAAATTCGCACTTTTTATTTTATTTTAATTTTATTTTTAATAATACGCTTCACAGAAAAATAATTTTTTATTGTTTTAAACACAATTTGCACTTTAAGACCTGAAGTATATTAATATCTTTTCTTCCAAAAATATGTATCACTACATAATCAAACAAAGAGTATCTCTAAATCCTTCCGACATTATTGTCAAATATGTCATATTCTATGCTAGCACTGTAGATAAAAATTTATTGATTTGGTTATCAATGAAGTTAAACATCTCAAATGTTTCCTAGCAATTTACTTTCTTTTCTTTTTTTTTTGAACCAAAGAAAATCCATCTCCAATAGCAATTTATTTTCTTTTCTGCATTTCCTATTTTTTTCATATCTTTATGCATTTAAAAACTTTAAGAGCATTGGGCAGTGCCTGTGGTTCAAAGGAGTGGGGCACCAGCCCCATATACCAAAGGTGGCAGGTTCACACCTGACCCAGGCCAGAAACTGCAAAAAAAAAAAACAAAAAAACTTTAAGAACATTTATACAATACAGATTAATTCTTCTGGGTGGCGCCTGTGGCTCAGTGAGTAGGGTACTGGCCCCATATACTGAGGGCGGCGGGTTCAAACCCAGCCAAATTAAAACAAAAAATAGCCAGGTATGTGTCAGGCACCTGTAGTCCCAGCTACTTGGGAGGCTGAGACAGGAGGCTAAGCCAAGAGCTGGAGGTTGCTGTGAGCTATGATGTCACAACACCCTACTGAGGGCAACAAAATGAAACTCTGTCTCAAAAAAACCCAAAAAGATTAATTCTTCTATAATAGGTACATAAATGATCCCTATCCAAATGATTCTTTTATAATGTTTAGGTTTTGAGACAGAGTCTCAAGCTGTCGCCCTGGGTACAGTGCCGTGGTGACATTATAGCTCACAGCAACCTACCAACTCTTGGGCTCGAGTGATCTTCTTGCCACAGCTTTTGTCTTTTTAGAAGAAACGGGGGTCATGCTCTGGCTCTGACTGATCAAGAACTCGTGAGCTCAAACAATCCACCGCCTTGGCCTTCCATGGAGCTAGCGAGGCACTGTGCCCAGCCTCTTTTATAATTTTGTTATATTTTTGTCATCTAGAAGTCGTAAAATGTATATAAATTACAATCGATACTTTGCATATCCTTTAACATTATAAAGAGATTGTCTTACACTTTCTGCTTTTGCTTTTATAATGTGGTTTCTAAATTTCTTACATGTAGAATATTTAATTCATATGAAATATTTTTAGCATATGGTGTGAGGTAGATATCCACTCCACTAACTTTCAAAGCATAGCCCAATATGCACCTGCTAGTGTGAAATGCCACTATGTCAGCTGCTGGCATGGTAGATAGGCTGTTACATACCAACCCCTTGCTGAAATAATTGAAAAACCTAAACAAAAACATGTTTTTAATTCCTCTGAAAGAATCAGAGTGCCAAAGTAACGATGAATTTTGTGACCAACTTTCAGGAGAGGAGAAGCTGAGCCTAGTATTTGGGTTCACGTCCCCCGCCTCAAGACAAATGCCAATTCAGCATGGCATACGAGAAGCTGAGAAGAGCTTTACTCCGAATCACAGGGCCGAGGGAACAAAAATTAAACTTTAAGACCCAAGAAAGAGGAGACACCTGACAGTATCTAAAGCTTTTAATTAGAATACTGAGAGCATATCTGAGGAGTAAGAATAAACCAGGAAAGAAAACCCACCCTCACAGAGATTAAATCTCAGTCCTGATGCATTTAAGATTATCATGAATAAATTTAATGAGGGCTTGGCACCCGTAGCTCTGTGGTTAGGGTGTCAGCCACATACACAGGGGCTGGCAGGTTCAAACCCAGCCCGGGCCTGCTAATCAACAATGACAACTACAACCAAAAAATAGCCAGGTGTTGTGGTAGGTGCCTGTAGTCCCAGCTGCTTAGGAGGCTGAGGCAAGATGATCACTTAAGCCGGGGACTTTGAGATCACTGTGAAGATCATATGAGGCATCTCTAACCTACATGGAATTTAAGAATAAAAATATTTGAACCATAGCCCAGGATTGGTGATAGGAGAAAAAAAAAAAAGACTTGAACTAAATATGGCCAAGCAGGAACATTTATAAAATAGTGTATGGATGGTGACACTTTTATTTATTTAATTAATTAATTAATTAATTTTTTTTTTTGAGACAGAATCTCAAGCTGGGTAGAATGCCGTGGCCTTGCAACTCATGTCAACCTCAAACTCTTGGGCTTGAAGTGGTTCTCTTGTCTCAGCCTCCCAAGTAGCTGGGACTATAGATGTCCGCCATAAGGCCTGGCTATTTTTTGGTTGTAGTTGTCACTGTTGTTTGGCAGGCCCAGGCTGGATTCTAACCTGCCAGCTGTGGTGTATGTGGCTGGTGCCCTAGCCACTGAGTTACAGGCGCTGAGCCTACATTACTATTTTTATTATTTCTTCTATGTTTAATTTACAGTATCAGTTTTTAAAAGAAATTGAAGATGCCTAAATGTACAGTGTATGGTACTTAAATGTGAAGATGGTGTATGGAGGAATTGGAAGAAGTGTCTCTGACTTTTTAAATGATATTAGATGAAGAAACATTCTGATAAGTCTCTTTTTTATTTCCCTCTTCTTTTTTCTTGAGATAGTTTCACTTTGTTGCCCTCGGTAGAGTGCTGTGACATACAGCAACCTCAAACTCTCAGGCTCAAGGGTTCCTCTTGCCTCAGTCTCCCGAGTACCAGGGACTACAGGCGCATGCCACAATGCCTCTATTTTTAGAGACGGAGTCTCGCTCTGGCTCAGGCTTGTCTGGAACCCTTGAGCTCAGGCAATTTACCCACCTCAGCCTCCCAGCGTGCTGGGATGACAGGTGTGAGCCACTCGGCTGGGCCTCTGATAAAAATCTTATCATGAGGGCGGGGCCTGTGGCTCAAGGAGTAAGGGCACCGACTCATATACCGGAGGTGGTAGGTTCAAACCCGCCCCGGCCAAAAAAAACAACTTTTCATGAGTGGCCAGGCACAGTGGCTCTCTCCTGTAATCCTAGCACATGGGGAGGCTAAAGTGGGTAAATGGCATGAGCTGACGAATTGGAGACCAGCCTGAGCAAGGACAAGACCCATCTCTACAAAATAGTTGGTCATTGTGGTGGGCGCCCATAGTCCCAGCTACTTGGGAGGCTGAGGCAAGAGGATTGCTTGAACCCAAGAGTTTGAGGTTGCTGTGAGTTATGATGCCAGAGCACTCTACTGAGGGGAACAAAGTGAGACTCTACAGCAAAAAAAAAAAAAAAAAAAAAAAAAGTCTTATCATGAAATTAGCTTTGGAATATTTTAAAATAGTGACAAGAAAATATTAAATCACCAGTTTGTACCTATATATTAACTTATTTCCCACCCAAATGTTAAGACTATATATTGTAATACCTTGTGTTAAAATACAACTATTTTACAGATATATATTATATTTCTTTGACTTTCATCACTCGAATAATAATTAAGTTACTGAAGAATAAAAAAATGATAGATATTTTAAAATAACCTATATTCCATCATCTACAAAAAATCATGATTAAATCATTGGTGTATACCCTTCCAGGTTTTATATCATAAGATAATTGCCAGATTACTCAAATGTATCCCTATAGTGCATCTTATAAGGTACATGTGAAATTTACTAGGTGTAGAATACAAATGTCTTAACAAAATAACTAAGAAAATGCCATGAAGGCTATGTTAACCACTTTGATGAAAACATTTCAAATTGTATATAAAACCAGCACATTGTACCCCATGATTGCATCAATGTACACAGCTATGACTTAATAATAAAAAAAAAAAAGTATGGCACTTGTGGAAGTCCTTTCCACTTTACAATTCTGTTCCTAAGACTAGTGTATTGGCACCATCTAGTGACATACCTCACACACATTGTAGTTGCTGGAGGTTTTATTTGGATTTGAAATGTTCGTTTTCCTTTAAGTACCAAGTTGGACAATTGATACATTGTCTGACATCTCACTTTAACACACATTGTTTTGTTTTTATTGTGAAGGTACATCCTCAGTCTTTCAAAATCACATTTTGGCTTGTGATTATCCTTCAGATTTTTTTAGAGCAATTTTTACGAAACCACTGATAAATCAGAAATGTGTGTTAGTTTCAAATATGAGTTCCATTGTGGAGCCAACACAAAGTTCAAAATATCAATGAACGGGGCTGGGCATGGTGGTTCATGCCTGTAATCCGAGCACTCTGGGAGGCTGAAGCAGTTGGATTGCTTGAGCTCAGGAGCTTGAGACCAGCCTGAGCAAACCTGAGACCCTGTCTCTACTAAAAATAGAAAAACTGAGGCAAGAGGATCACTTGAGCCTAAGAGTTTGAGGTTGCTGTGAGCTGTGACACCAAGGCACTCTGCCAAGGGTGACAAAGTATTTGAACAAAAAAAAAAAAAGAAAGAAAGAAAAGAAAAGAAATATCAATGAAGTGTTTGGGAAGGATGTGGCTAATTTGAGAAGTTCCCTTCTGGTAATGTTAAATAAAAATGAAACCGTGTAGATGACCTGAGACCAAGGTGGATAACCATGAGCTGAAAGCTGTAGGGGAAGCGAATCCATCTCAGACTATGTGTGAACCAGCAGCAAAGTTTGACATTACTGGTCCAACAACATTGGAGCATTTGAAACAAATTGCATGGGTTCTGTATGAATTAAACAAGCATTCGAGAAGAGAAATCACCTCAAAACTTGCCTTTCTTTGCTGTCATGACCTAAAGGCAAACCATTTCTACATTGTATTGTTGCATGTTATAAGAAATGGATTGTTTTGACAATTGCAAGCATTCCACACAAGAGTTGAATGAAGATGGAGTGCTGAAACACAATCCAAAACTGAATATTTATCAGAAAAAGCTAATGGCGTCTGCTTAGGGGCCCAGCACTGGTATTATCCACCAGAGCTTCATGAAACCTGATCAATTTATTACAGCAGATGTCTACTGCAACCAAGTGAATAGAATGATGAGGATGCTTATGATTAAGCAACTGAGATTGGTCAATAGAGACAAGTCAAATGTTCTTGCAAAACAATGGTCAACCACACATCCTACAAACAATGAGGCTCAAACTAGCTGGGCATTGTGGCTGATGCCTGTAGTCCCAGTTATTTGGGCGGCTGAGGCAAGAGAATCATTTAAGCCCAAGAGTTTGAGGTTGCTGTGAGCTGTGATGCCACAGCACTCTACCAAGGGCAACATAGTGAGACTATATATATATACACACACACATAGAGTATATATATATGTGTGTGTGTGTGTGTAGAGAGAGAGAGAGAGAGAGAGAGAGAGCTGTATAAGCAGAAAAGGGGGAAGGAGGTGGAATTAAGCTAAACCTTAATCTATCATAACAAAGTCAACAGACGCTTGATGGATTAATGAGGGGGACACCTTATCTAGAGATAATAAGAGGTAGAAGTAGTGCTCTTTGGACTTGGACTGATGTTAGAAAGTGCCAGGAAGGAGACTGTGGCTTTTAACTGTCTGCATGTATTATTTTGATAAGTACAAAGTAGGTTCTTAGTAACAGTTTTTGTTTGGCATAACAAACAAGTTTTAGAAATAGATAATGGTAATGGTGGCACAGCATTGCCAATGTAATTAATGGTACTGAATACATTGAATACATGACTGATAAGACTCTGTAGCCACCAAGAAAAGTCGGCCTAGATTTAAAGAGTGTTTAATTTGTGTTTGTAGGATAGCAAAAAGGGAGTGTGTGCACATTTGTGAGGGTTTGTGTCACATAGAAGTGATTTAGAAATGGCCTGTTTCGGCCTGGCGTGGTGGCTCACGCCTGTAATCCTCGCACTCTCAGAGCCAGAGGCAAGAGAATCCCTTGAGCTCTGGAGTTCCAGACCAGCCTAAACAAAGTGAGACCCCATCCTACTGAAAATAGAAAAATCAGCCAGGCATCATGGTGAGTGCCTGTAATCCCAGCTACTCAGGAGGCTGTAACAGAAGTGCCAACTTGAGCCCAGAGTTTGAGGTTGCTGTAAGCCAGGCTGAGGCAATGGCACTCTATCCCAAGGAACAGAGTGAGAATCTGCCTCAAAAAAAAAAAAAAAAAAAAAGCCCTGTGTTACAAAAGGTACGCAAAGTCTAAAAAATAATGAGAACCCGTATTTTGCCTATCAAACTGTCAGAGATTAAAATAAAAGATAATGACAAATTATACAAAAAATATAGTATCATAGGTCCATTATGCATATTGCTGGTGGGAGTGTACAGAAAAGTACAGCCTTAACTGAAAGGGAATGTGTGAATGGTACCTAAAGCTTTGAGATTATTTCTACTTAGTCCTCTCTCCAGGCTAAAAAAATATAAATGAATAAATAAATAAATAATTTGTACTCTTTGACCTAATAATTCCACACAGAGGCTGGTAGGGTGGCTCATTCCTGTAATCCCAGCATTTGGGGAGACTGAGGCAGGAGGATCACTTCAGGCCAGCAGCTCAAGACCAGCCTGAGCATCATAGCAAGACCCTGGCTCTATAATAATTTTTTTTTTTAGCTGAGTGTGGTGGCATAAGCCTATAGTCGCAGTTATTGGGAAGGCTGTGGCAGGAGAATCACCTGAGCCCAGGAGTTTGAGGTTAGAGTGAGCTAAAATCCTGCCTCTGCCCTCTAGCCTGGGAGGCAAAGAAAGACATTATCTCAAAAAAAAAAATTCACTGGGGAAAATGTGTTTTAAGGCAAACAATCTGCAAATTATTTATGATTGGAAATCACCTTAATGTTCAAAAGTAGAGGAATACTTAAACAAATTTTATATTCATAGATTTGAAAATGCATAGAAAATAATACTTTTCAAAATTCGAGATTAATAGGAGGGTACAAAAGATTCAGTTACATTGTTTGCATTTGTTAGGCAAATTCCAAGTTGTAGTTGAGCCCTTCTACCAAAGGCTGTGCTAGGTACCCTTGCTTTGTGCCCATTAGGTGTGAATTTACCAATCCCTCTTTTTTGTTCCCTCTTCCCTCTCCTTTCTTGCCCCCCCAACTTGAACATAATTGTGTTTTCTTTCCTGTGAGCTGTAGCTGAGTTTTTTTGTTTTTTGTTTTTGGTTTTTGACACAGAGTCTCACTTTATCACCCTCAGTAGAATGCCCTGGCACCATAGCTCACAGCAACCTCGAACTTTTGGGCTTAAGTGATTCTATTGCCTCAGCCTCCTGAGTAGCTGGGACTATAGGCACCTGCCACAATTCTCGGCTATTTTTAGAGACAAGATCTCACTCTAGCTCAAGCTGGTCTCAAACCGAGAGCTCAGGCAATCTGCCCGCTTTGGCCTCCCAGAGTGCTGGGATTACAGGCATGAGCCACCACACCCGATTGTTTTTTGTTGGTTTAATATTAATACTGATGGCTCTGTGCCCCTGGTACAGTGGTTATAGTGCCAGCCACATGCACCAAAGGTAGTGGGTTTGAACCCAGGTAGGGCAAGCTGAACAACAATGACAACTGCAACAAGAAAATAGCTAGGCATTGTGGCGGGCACCTGTAGTCCCAGCTACTCAGGAGGCAAAAGAATCACTTAAGGCTAAGAGTGTAAGGTTGCTGTGAGGTATGACTCCTGGGCACTGTAGTGAGGGTGACACAATGAGACTCAAAATAAATAAATAAATAATGTAAAGTCACCACCCTTTTTTGATGGCTGAGTAAAGTATATCCATGGACCTGTACCTCTCACCACGTACAAAAAGTGACTCTTGCTGGATAAAAGATTTAAATTTAAGACATGGAACAATAAAAACTCTCGAAGAAAGTGTGGGGAAAACTCTTGGGCCTGGGAAAAACTATATGAAAAAGAGTCCTTTAGCCACTGTAGCAACACCAAAAATAAATAAATGAGACATGATCCAACTAAAAAGCTTCCGCACAGGAAAAGGCACAACAACTAAAGCAAACAGACCTTCAGAATAGGAACATACATTTGCATGCTAGAAATCTGACAAAGGGCTGATAATTTCTCTACAGAGAACTCAAACTAATCACCAAGAGAAGAGCAAACATTCTCATTTAGATATGGGCAAGAAAAATTAACAAAACCTTCCCTGAAGAAGACAAATGGCCAAAAAACACATGAAAAAATGCTCATCATCTCTAGTCTTCAGATAAATGCATATCAAAGCCACTTTGGATGTCACCTAACACCAGTGAGAATAGCCCACCCACATCGTAAAGTTTCAAAGCTGCAGATGCTGGCAAAGTGGAGAGAGGGGAACACTTTTACACTGTTAGTGGAATTGCAAACTAATACAGATTCTTTGGAAAGAAGTATGGAGAATCCTCAAAAGGAGGCTAGCTGAAAGTAGACCTTCCATTTGATCCCTTAATCCCATTACTAAGTACCCAAAAGAAAAATGAATCATTTTATCATAAGGACATTTGTACTACAATGTTTATTATAGTTCAATTCACTATTGCCAAGCTGTGGAATCAGCCCAAGTGCCCAACAACAAAAGAAAGTTTTTTAAAGATAGAGTCTCCTTCTGCCATCCACTGCTAGAGTGCAATAGAATGATGATAGCTCACAATAGCCTGGAACTCCTGGGCTCAAGCAATCCACCCACCTCAGACTCCCAAGTAGCTGGAACAAGAACATGCCACACCCTTCTAAGTTGTCTTTTTTGTAGCAATACAACCACCTCAACATCCCAAAGTCCTGGGATGACAGATGTGAGCCACTGTGTCTGATCTCTTAGCAAAATTTTTTAAAGGATACCCAACAATGATGCAGCCACTGTTATCCTAAATAACTGCTACAGATAAGGTGTGCTGGACAGACCCTGGTGGGCTGAATGAGCACTGTGCTGCCATCTGTAATTATATATTCACATTCGAAACTTCTATTAGAAAGTTAAGAGACTGGATGTTCCAAGGACCGTGGTACAGGGCAGCCTCTCAGGAAGATAGGAGGCTGAGAGGCTGAATACAGGGCTTTGTGGCTGCAACTCACAAACCTCCTATGTTCTAAGAAGATCATGGGGTGTTCTGCTGAGACTTGGATCAGCTGTGAGACACCAGCCAATGTGGCCTCAGTGGAGCAACAATACACTCTGCTCCTCTGATGGCTCCAACACTGACACCTGCGGCCCCTTCCTGCCCCACCCTGACTCCAGACCCGAAGTACTGACTGACAATAAATGTAGTCTAGAGTAGAAATGCTATAATATTTGAAATGTAATTTTCAAAAAATATAAGCCCTCTTCCCTTCTTTACCTTTTCTGAACAATGTAGTCCTAAAGCTACTAGGTAGGACAGAGGGAGGCAGACATCCAAGAGGAAGAATAGGGCTCAGCGCCTGTAGCATAGCAACTAGGGCACCAGCCACATACACCAGAGCTGATGGGTTCGAATCCAGCCTGGGCCTCCAAAACAACAATGACAACTGCAACCAAAAAATAGCCAGGCATTGTGGCAGGTGCTTGTAGTCTCAGCTCCTTGGGAGGCTGAGGCAAGAGAATTGCTCAAGCCCAACAGTTTGAGGTTGCTGTGAGCTGTGATGCCATGGCACTCTGCCGAGGGCGACATAACAAGACTCTGTTACAAAAAAAAGAAAGAAAAGGCTAAAAGCATATGCACCAAAATATTAAAGGTGTAAGAACATTCAACCATGACTTTCTTCTTTTTTCCTCTCTATTGTCTTTTTTTTTTTTTTTTTTTTGAGACAGAGCCACAAACTGTCCGCCTGGGTAGAGTACCGTGAAATCACAGCTCACAGCAACCTCCAACTCCTGGGCCCAAGCGAGTCTCCTGCCTCATCCTCCCAAGTAGCTGGGACCACAGATGCCTGCCACAACGCCCAGTTATTTTTTGGTTGCAGCCGTTGTTGTTTGGCGGCCGGAGGCTGGATTCGTACCCGCCACCTTAGGTGTATGTGGCTGGCGCCTTAGCCACTTGAGCCACAGGCACCAAGCCTGCTCTCTATTGTCTTAATTTTCTACAGTGAATTGTATTACTCTTATGATTAATCAGATCAGCAGGGGGAAAGCTAGAAAATACAAATAAATTTTAAAATAATTAAAATTGGCCAAAATCTCATCACCAAAAGTTAACCACTGATAACATTTTCATACCTGTCCTTTCAGAACTTTACATGCAAATTTATCTACCCAATTTTTACAAATAAAGGTATATGTTTTGTAAAATGGAATTATAATAAAGATGCTATAACTTCTCTCACTGAACTCATCTACATTCTTTCACATCAATAACTCTAGTCCAGCGCCTGTGGCTCAGTGAGTAGGGTGCTGGCCCCATATACTGAGGGTGGCCAGTTCAAACCTGGCCCCGGCCAAACTGCAAGAAAAAAAATAGCTGGGTGTTGTGGCAGGCACCTGCAGTCCCAGCTACTCAGGAAACTGAGGCAAGAGAATCGCCTAAGCCCATGAGCTGGAGGTTGCTGTGAGCTGTGATGCCACAGCAATCTACTGAGGGTGACAAAGTGAGACTGTCTCTAAAAAAAATTAATAAAATAACTCTAGTCCAGGCAGGGCTCAGTGGCTCACACCTGTAATCCTAGCACTCTGGGAGGTTGAGGAGGGTGGATTACCTGATCTCACAAGTTTGAGACCAGCCTGAGTCAGAGCAAGACCTGGTCTCTAAAAATCACTGCCTTGTGGCAGCACCTATAGTCCCAGGTACTTGGGAGGCTGAGGCAAGAGAATCACTTGAGCCCAAGAAGTGGAGGTTGCTGTGAGCTATGACTCGAGAGCACTCGACTGAGGACAACAAAGTGAGACTCTGTCTATAAATAAATAAATCTAGTCAGGGCAATAGACCGTAACCCTGGTCCCTCCAAAAAAGGAAAAGAAATAGAAAAGGATCAGGGAAGATAGATCAAAGTATATTAGCCAATGTTTGAGAAAGGACCATGCAAAAAATGAGTTCAATTTTATAGAAATACATTGAGCACATACAATATACAAGACATTGTGTTAGTTCTACTCAAATATCTCCACTTAATGATAAATGGGAGCCAGATGGGCTCCTTACCCGAGATGAGCTAGTAATGTTGGAACTAGAATTTCAGTGCAAACCGTGAAGTTCCAGATTCCATGTGCTTGACCATTATGACACCCTGACATTCTGGAGTCCATCTGCCTACCTCCCTGAAGTGACCTCCAGCCTGGACCCCTG
The DNA here is from genome assembly GCA_963575145.1 of Galago senegalensis. NCBI lineage: Eukaryota > Metazoa > Chordata > Mammalia > Primates > Galagidae > Galago > Galago senegalensis. Next base: position 86,308 of record CAUYTI010128102.1, on the reverse strand, counting down.
CTCTTTAGCTCCTTGGAGCCCTTCAATATAAGTTCCTTATACCTTTCCTAGAATATGTACATTGTATTTTTTTTTTTTTGGTGCTGTGACTCAGATATGAACCACATACATTCTATTTTTTTACTGATTTCATAATATTACACATTTTGGTTACACCATTTGCTTTCTACACTTAGATCAAAATTATAAGTGTGCCTTTATCGAGAATGTGTGCATTGTACCTGTTAGGACTGGATAAGTACATGCACATTCTAAAGAAACAGCTTCCTTTGGGACTTGCCCTTTGCAAAGGCATAAGGTTGGGTGGCCTAAAAGTAGGGACCAAGATGCAGGTTTTTGAGTTAGTATATTATGTGAGGCAGTGTTTTCAGGAGAAACCTGTAAGGAAGTAAGGGAAGCAGAATGGGGCAGAAGAAAAAATCTAAAGAAAGAGTAACTCTGGCTAAAGTTTATGCTTAAAGTGAACCTCATGGGGAGCTCTAAAATATGACTGATGCCATAAATCTGAGACCAGAAGTGCAGGTTTTCACACATTCATATCAGTTAGCCATTGACTAAGAGCTGTTAACCCCCAGACTCAATTCAAGCACCACTCTGAGAGTCCGAACATCACTGCAAAGGCACGAGGAGTTTTATTCATTCAAGTTCAGAGCCTAGGCTGCCCTTTAAGAAGAAGCAGGAACAGTCCTTACAAACTACCCAGAAAATTCCTTTATACCCCTCCCTCTTCTCTCCCATTAGACCATCCCACCCCATCCCCTTATTCGTAGGAAAACCATGTCTGTCTTAAACTGACAGGTACAGGGTGGTCATGTTCAGGGTTGATTGGCTCAGGGACGAGTCTTCTTTGTCTCAGGTGGGCAAATGAGAAGGAAGGGATAAAGGTCACAAGTGGGGAGAGTGCAGAGTAGAGTGGCGAGTGCAAAAAGGGGAGGGGGTCGAAAATGGGGCCAGTGCAGAGTAGAGAGGCGAGTACAAAAAGGGGAGGGGGTCAGGATGTGGGCTGTAACACCTGGGTATGATAAGGTCCTTGGTATGCAGTGGCCTGTTGTTCTGAATAAACAACAAAAGGAGGCAGTTTGACTTGTGACCTGAGTTAATTTGTTTGGCTCCCACATTCCCCCCTCTGTCTTGAACATAGAGGAGACCAATCATGGGCTTTTGGCAACTCTGGGTCTTCACTGGTATTAAGGGGGGGTATAAGAGGATTGTAAGACTAGAAGTTGGACTGCATTAATTCTATTTTGAATGAAAACTAGTAGCTTATTGATTATACATGGATTAATTGTTATTAGCAGCAAAAGGATAAGGAGAGGGCCAGCTATAGTGGATAATAAGGTTGTTAACTAAGGAGATTTAGAAAACAGGCTTTTATACCAGCCTTGGGATTGTTCTCTTTTTAATTTTCATTTCGAACTCCTTCTCGAACTAGTTCCATTGATTGTTTGACTACCCCTGAGTGATCTATGTAAAAACAGCATTCTTCTCCAAGGGCAGTGCATAGACCTCCTTGTTGGAGAAAAAGTAAGTCTAATCCTCACCTGTTTTGAAGAACTATGAAAGGGATGTTAGTGATTCTTGCAAGTGTGAGATGGATTTTTTTTATTCTTTTTATATCTAAATCTATCACAGCCCATAGGGCCCCATAATTTTTATCCTGTAGTATTAAAGAGGATATTCCAGTTCCTGCTCCAGCAACTCCAAGCCCCATTAGTACAGATAAAGTTATAGTTGTAACCGGCTCTCTTTTAACTTTATGCTGTTGGCTGTAAGTTTCATAAGCTACATATAGCTTATCTTTGTTATAATAGGTAAGCCTAGGAATTAGTTGGACTAGGACACAAAAGTCACAGGTTACGTTTAAGACCATTCCATTTAGACATGGGGCTAGACCCGTGGAGCATGTCCACAAGTGTTATTAGGAGGAATCAGGTATCCTACACTGTCCCAGGTTACAGTGTTGGTGCAAAGTCCTGGGACGTGGGTCATTGCCCTACACAGGTTCCTTGGCCTATAACTGACTGTAAGGTAAGCCTGGGTCTTTGCTGAGTCCACCAGCACTCAGTGTGTTCGTTGGTATTAATGGGGTTCCCTGCCACTGCTATTCCCTCATAATAAGGTGGTTTTGCGTTTAGACAAAGCCAACATTCTTTAGTGAGGTTGGGCCAGGAGGCATTAAGTACCTGATAAATGCTGATGATTATATTCCATATAGGGTCGGGGTCAGGTGTTAGGGCTGGAATGGCTAGAGTAGTTAGAGTAGCTGCTATTTGAACTGGCACAGAAGTAGTAACCACAGGAGCAGCAACAGCGGCTGTTGGAAGTAGTACAGGGAGATTGAAAACGGGGTTGGGCCCTAATCTTGTAGGAGTTTTCATTATGGGGAGACTATATATATCTCGAATTCGGAAGACAGCACCTGGGTCTGATTTTAATTTTAATTAAGGTTGCATTTCCTAGTTTCTCCCTACTTCCTATCCTTCTTGCATATTTTTACCTCTTTTTGTGAAGCTAATGAGGACAATGTCACCTTTTGGATTTTTAGAGAGGCAGGTACCTGGACAGGTGGAATATTTTTTTACAGTGATTAGATCATTTCCCCATGTTGGGTTCCATCAGGTTTGGCCCATGGTGACACAACTCCAGTCTTTACAGAAAAAGGAGCCTGCTCCCACACATTTGTCCGGGAGGTGCCCTGGGCACACATAGAAGATATCTGACAAGTCAGGTCTACAGCATAGTTGAAGTTTAAACAAGTCCTCCAAATTAAAATAGAGGTCTGGGAACCAAGTTCTTTTAGGATAGACTCTGGAAGTCTGGTATAGGATTTCCCCAGTGTCAGGCAGGAGTACCTGGCGGGTTGTATGTAGAGGAGTGTGGGGCTGGGAATAGTACTATATACATTTAACAGGATAGTTAGAACCTCTCTAAACACCCAAGCCTCTATGTTAGTTCTGTTTTCTTATCTTCATGTGGAGCGGGTTGATGGGGTCTTTAATGGCAGTCCAACTCTGTGCTTTGGCATCTTGTGGCACTGGGAATGTGCGGACATGGGAGGAGTGGATCCATACTTCGAGGCTTTCTACTTTCACAGCAGTTGGGGTGGTGAGGAGCACCAAGTATGGACCTTTCCACCTTGGTTCTAGTGTCTCTGAACGGTGTCTCTGGACCAAAAGAGAGTCACCTGGTTTGAAAGGGTGAGGGTCAACATTAGTATGTTTAGCGTATAGTGGTCTTAGCCTGGGCCAAATATCCACATGTACAGTTTGGAGGTTTTTCAGGAACTGTCTTAAATCTGGAGTAAAGGAATGTTCTGTTTTAAGAGCAGGAAGTATAGGTGAAGAAACTCTATACATTATTTCATGGGGGGAACAATGTAATTTATAGGGGCTTTTGTGTACCCTAAATAAGGCTAAAGGAAGGAACGTTACCCAGTTTTTGCCAGTCTCTAAAGCCATTTTTGATAAAACTTCCTTTAAAGTTCGGTTCACCCGTTCTACCTGCCTGGAACTTTGAGGGCGATAGGCACAGTGCAATTTCCAATCTGTCCCTAAAACTCGAGCTACCCCTTGGCTTACCTGAGAGACAAAGGTGGGTTCATTGTCTGACCCAATAGTCAAGGGATATGCAAACCTTGGGACTATGTCTTCCAGCAGCTTCCCAACTACTTCATTTGCAGTCTCTCGTTTTGTAGGGAAAGTTTTTATCCATCTTGAGAAAGTATCTGTAAAAACTAATATATACTTATACCTGTATTTTCCTGGTTTGATTTCTGTGAAATCTATTTCCCAGTGGGCTCCTGGTCTATGCCCTCTCTGCCTGTGGCCTGTGGTGTTATGTCTTGGGCCCATATTAACCATGGGGCAGATTTTGCAATTGGCCCTAATTTCTTCTAAGGTTTTTCTTAAATTTCTAATATAGTATGGAGAGGTACAGAGTAGCTCCTCCATCTTCTGCACCCCCAGATGAGTCACCTGGTGCAGCTGGGAGAGGAGTTTAGTAGTTATTTCTTTAGATAAATAGATCTTATCTTCCACGAGCTACCATACATCCGGTCTCATGGTCCTCTGGTGGCTTTTTGTCCAGTTTTTTTCTTGGTTAGAATATTTAGGAGAGTCCTTTAAGATAGGCTGAATCTGTGGGGCTCAAGTAACCAGGGCAGTATTATTACTTAAATTCTCTTGGCCACTTCTCTGGCTGTTAAGTCAGTCAACCTGTTTCCTCGTGCCACCTCATCAGTTCCTTTCTGATGTCCTGGACAGTGTACTACTGCCAACCTTTTGGGGAGCCACATGGACCTGAGGATGGCTTGGATTTCCTGTTTATTTTTAATGTCTTTGTCCTCTGCTGTGAGGAGCCCTCTCTCTCTACATATGGCCTCGTGTACGTGGACAGTAGCAAAGGCATACCTGCTATCAGTATAGATGGTAATTTCTCTTTTGTCTCCAAACTCTAGGGTCTTTATGAGGGCTATGAGTTTGGCTTTTTGGGCAGAAGTTCCAGCCGGGAGGGGCTCAGCACAAAGCACTGAAGTGGCAGTGGTAACAGCTGCACTGGCTCGTAGAAGTCCATTGTCCATGTAGCTGTTACTATCAGTGAACCATACTTCTTCCAGTGGAGACAGGGTGGGGGGGTGGGTATCTTTAGATCTTCCTCAGTTCCATGGACTTCTGTCAGGACCTCTACATAGTCATGTAAGGGGTGGTTCTCTACCTCAGGTAGGAGGGTAGCTCGGTTTAGGAGTGCAAGAGCCGTGAAGTCAATCCTGCCGGGGTTGAGCAGAAAAGTCTGATACCACAGAATATGGGCATTACTCAGCCATTTGTCTGGGGGCTGTTTGAGCAGCCCCTCATGGCATGGGGGGCAGTAATTATTAGTGATTGCCCTAGTACCAGCTTATCTGCATCACCAGTTCGGCTAATGCTGCCATAATTCTGACGCACGGGGGCCACCCAGCGGCCATAGTGTCTAACCGCTTAGACAAGTATGCGACTGGCCGGTTCCAGGGCCCCAGGGGCTGAGTAAGAACTCCCTTTGCTACTTCTTTCTTCTCATCTACGTATAAACGGAAAGCTTTGAAAGGGTCAGGCAGGGCTAGAGCTGGGGCTGAGAGCAATGTTTGTTTCAATTCTTTGAAGGCGCAGTCATGCTCCGACGCCCATGATAACGTTGCCCCCCTTTTGTTTAGTTCATATAGGGGTCTAGCCAACTCTGCAAACCCCGGAATCCATAGCCTGCAGTATCCTGCAGTTCCCAGGAATTCACATACTTGACGTACGTTGCTGGGAGCCGGAATCCCCAAAATAGTCTGTGTTCAGGAGGGGGTTAGCCACCTTTGTCCTCCTCGCAGTTTATAACCTAAGTAGGTTACTTCTTCTTTGCAGACCTGGGGCTTTTTGGCTAATATGCGATACCCCAGTTTCCCAAGGTTTCTAAATAACGCTCTGGTTGCCAGACGGCAGTCCTCTTCTGAGGCTGCTGCTAACAATAAGTCACCAACATATTGTAGTACAGTCACAGTCTCATGGGCCCGTTTAAACTCACTCAGACCCTCGTGTAGCGTCTCATCAAACAGGGTGGGTGAGTTTTTAAATCCCTGAGGCAATCTTGTTCAGGTTAGTTGACTGGTGATACCATTCTCTGGGTCCCTTCATTCAAAGGCAAACAATGGTTGACAAGCAGGAGTGAGAGATAGGCTGAAAAAGGCATTTTTTAAATCAAGCACAGAGTACCAAGTTAAGGATGGTTTTAAGTTGCTTAGTAAAGTATAAGGGTTGAGGACCGTTGGATGGCTATCCACCGCTCTTTTGTTCACTTCCCTAAGATCCTGTACAGGTCAATAGTCCCCATTTGGTTTCTTTACTGGCAAAAGTGGTGTGTTCCAATCTGATTGGCATTTCTGGAGAATTCCTTGCTTTAAAAGGTGTTTAATATGAGGAGCTATGCCTCACCGAGCATCCTGATTTATAGGATATTGTTTTATGGCGATTGGGGTAGCTCCTGGTTTTAATTCAACATGGATGAGGGGGCAATGTGTAGCTCACCCAGGCCCCCCAGTTTCTGCCCACTCCTCAGGGAATTCCGTCATCCACTGTGTTACTAAGGGGTCCAAATCAATTCGATCTTTCTTTTCTAAGATTTGGGCAGAAGTCTTCCAGTCTCAAGGTTAGGACGTGTATAGGGTGTCCTGACTCTCCCAGAAGCTGTACCCCTTCTTCTGTGAAGTGGATCTGGGCTTTCATTTTGCTTAAGAGATCACGTCCTAATAAAGGATAGGGACATTCAGGTATAACCATAAAAGAATGAATCACTGTTCCATTTTCCAAGTTTACTTTCCAGTTGGTAGTCCAAGAGTATAGTTTAGTACTTGTAGCTCCCTGTACTAAGGTCTTTCTTTCTGACAGGGTGCCTGTAGCCTTTTTTAGTACTGAAAATTGGGCTCCTGTATCTACCAGGAAGTTGGTCAGCTTTCCCTCCACCTTTAAGGTTATCCAGGGCTTGAGGAGGGAATTTGAGCCCTGACCTCTTCAATCACTGTCCTCTGTTGTGACCAGGACTTTGGACATTTGGCATTTCTGTCTCTTGGGGCATTCTCAAGCCCAGTGTCCTGATTTTTTACAAAAAGCACATTGGTCATTCCTGAGAGGTGGTCTCCTTTTATTCCTTCCTTTCTTCTCCTCCCTGTCTTTTAAATAAGGTTGAAGATGTTTTCTCTATCTTCGGGAGGGGTACTGGCTGCAAGAAGAATCTAGGTGAGGTCCCTGTTTCTGCGCCTTTCAACCTTCTTTTCCTTATCTTCTGGTGTTTCTCTATTGTTATATATTTTCTCTGTTGCCTCTACTAATTCTCTAAGGGTCTTCTCTCCCAATCTATCTATTTTTTGTAATTTTCACCGGATGTCAGGGGCAGATTGATTAATGAATGCCATGGAGACAGTGGACCGATGATCAGGATCTTGGGGGTTAAAGGGGGTCCACTGTCGAAAGGCATTCATTATAGTTTCTAGGAAAGCTTCCAGAGACTCGACATTACTTTGTTTAACATCATATACCTTACTAAGATTTGTGGGCTTACGAGCAGCCACTCAGAGGCCAGCTAGCAGAGTCTGGCGATAAACTCGTAGACGCTCCCTACTTTCTGCCTCGTTGTAATCCTAGTTAGGGCGGAAGACTGGGAAGGCTTCATCGATGTCTGCCAACACCTATGTGGGCACTCCTGTAGGGCCTAGGGCATTTTGTCTGCTGGCCTGGATGATTCTTTCTCTTTCTTCAGTAGTGAAAAGGACCTGTAAGGGCTGCTGGCAGTCATCCCAAGTTGGCATATGCGTGAATAAAATAGTTTCCAAGAAGTTAGTTAAACATTTGGGGTTATCTGAAAAAGGGGGGTTCTGAGCTCTCCAGTTGTGAAAATCTGAAGTAGAAAACGGCCAATAATAGTACTGCCAATTGCCGTCTGCATCAGGAGGGCCATACGCATGCAAGGGGAGAGCCACTGCCCTATCTTCATTTTGTGCCCCCCCTGCCTACTTCGTGTCCCCTGTGCTGGGGGGCCATCTGTTGTTGAGTCTGGGGCAACTGGTGGTCCCTGGGCTCTCTGTGCTTTCTGGTTCTGAGGGGGAGCTGTGGGTATATTTTCACAGTAAGGGGGAGGGAAGGGGTCTTCTCCCCCTCGAAGGATAGGATATAATTTTTTCTTAAGTTTGGTACCTTTTTTTTTGGCCGCTAGTATCTCTGCTTTTATGAAGTATGGTGCCACCCATTGGAGGGGATCGACAACTAAGGACTCCCATACAATAATATATGGTACCTGATCAGGGTGTCCTCCCTCTGGCTGGAAAATCTTGTTTTTCATTGCTTTTTTTAGGGTTAAGTGAAAAGTCCCCTCCCGAGGCCACCCGACTCCAAAGGTGGGCCACTCATCAGTACCATATGTGTGTAGGCGGGCCTTTTTGATATCTACAGACAAGTTATGGGCCCTGGCCTTGATTTCCTTGAAATGCCCCAAGAGTAGTTCAATCAGGGAAGATGCTGTCTGTCCTCTTTTGTCTCTAAAGTATAACAATAAACACACTAAGCCAACATTACACAAAATACCTACAAAAAGTAAAAATTTTCCCTTCTGGGTTTCCAGGCAAAATTGGAACTGGGTCGATGCTGGGGCCCCATCTGGCGGTCGTAACTCACTTCATCTCTCCACCAATGGGATTTCCTCTCCGGGTTCTAAGGAAATGAGTAGGTTTGTTCCCCAAATACCTATAAAGGGGATAGATCTAGATTAATCTCTTTTGGTGTAGGGGGCATACAGCGTGTGCAAAGGTTTGGCCCCAATCCTTAAGAAGCTGATGAACAAGTGGCCAGAAAACTGGGCCAATAAGACTAAGGAAAGCCAAGTCCTGGAGCCGTCCCACAACTGTTTCTGGAGGGCCAGTGGTGCGTCTACACGGATTAGGAGGTTTGTGCCCGTATTGTTTGGGCTGCTTTCTTCCCTGGTGGGGATGGAGATCTAGCTCTAGTATAAAGGAAAATTTGGCTAGGTGATGAGGGACCCCTGTGTAGGTTGACAAAAGTTGTAGGATTGTATCCAGTCCCTCAAAGCCTGTTTCCACCATCTGGGGGTGATGGAAAAATAGATGAGCAAGACACTCTGCCAGGCTGGTGTTCTGCAACCACCACAGATTTACTGAGTAAAGGGAGCGTGGGAGACAGGACCAGCTAACCATCCCAATGGGGTGTTCCACGTGACAGCCCTCAGTGCTACACCTTTTGGATAAATGCCATGAGTATTCAGAATGATAAAGGGTTTCAGGTATACTAGAACACGTGGAGCAACAGCGGACCTTTGCTCAACAAAACAAACACTCTCCCTTTGGGTATGCAAACCTTATTATTTGTTGGGCTCTCTTTCCTACGGATCTTGCCACCTGCTTCCACGACCGGGCTAATGGAATTCTTTTTGTTAGGTCATGGAGAGAAAACATGAGATTTTGGGGGGTTTGGGATAAGATCAAGGAAGATAGATAGTGTTAGAGTAAAAAGTAGAATAGGAAAACGAAGACTATGATTTCATCTGGGTTGAAATCAAAGAGAGTCCCCTGGAGGAATTGGTCTGTGATCCACTCAAAATAGTGTTTAGGGTTGAGGGACCGGGGTCTCGACCAGTCCTCACAGAGACATCAGACAAAACACTGAAACCTGCAGTTTGAACACAAATAAGGAAAGCAGACATCGTATAGGTTTACCTAGCAAATTTTACACAGTGTCTGTATATGAGTGAAGGTATCGAAGAAGGAAGAGAAATGGACAGCCCTAAAATGCAAATAGAAACAAAAGAAAACTCACACTTAAACATGTTAGACAACACACTGTCTGGACTCGAACCCACGCTGGCTCTGACCAAGTAGGAGACAAACACTCTGTTCAGGGGGACTCAAACCCACGTTGGCCCTGATCGAGTAGGATACAAGCACACTGTCTGGGGGACTCGAACCTTCACTGGCCTTAATCAAGTAGGAGGATCTTACCACACACTGTGCTTCCTTCCTGGAGCGTCTTGTCACCTGCCTCCAGACTGGTCCCTAGAAAACATATGTAGTAGGAGAAGATGTCTCCTCTCCCACCTTTCATGGGTTAGGGCTGCGGGGTCCACCTCCCCATTCAGCCATGACCCACAAACACTGATACAGAGACAAACGACACTAGACAGCTTGCAAGAGGACAAATCTCTCCGATCGGTTTCCTCCTAATTTGGCGGTCTCTCAGAGGGGCAGAATCCCAGATGGGCCCCCAAAATGTTAACCCCCCCAGACTCAATTCAAGCACCACTCTGAGAGTCTGAACACCACTGCAAAGGCACAAGGAGTTTTATTCATTCAAGCTCAGAGCCTGGGCTGCCCTTTAAGAAGAAGCGGGAACAGTCCTTACAGACTACCCAGAAAATCCCTATATACCCCACCCTCTTCTCTCCCATTAGACCATCCCACCCCATCCCCTTATTCGTAGGAAAACCATGTCTGTCTTAAACTGACAGGTACAGGGTGGTCGCGTTCAGGGTTGATTGGCTCAGGGACGAGTCTTCTTTGTCTCAGGTGGGTGAATGAGAAGGAAGGGATAAAGGTCACAAGTGGGGCGAGTGCAGAGTAGAGTGGCGAGTGCAAAAAGGGGAGAGGGTCAGGATGTGGGATATAACACCTAGGTATGATAAGGTCTTTGGTATGCAGCGGCCTGTTGTTCTGAATAAACAACAAAAGGAGGTCGTTTGACTTGTGACCTGAGTTAATTAGTTTGACTCCCACAAGCTACCCCTGGGGAAGGACATAACCTGTTAGGTATCATTAATGAGGAGACCCCCACAAGTGGAGACTATTCTCTGGAGAAGAATGTGCCCATGAACTCCTGGCAGGGAACACAGCAGCAGGAGGATGGCTGCTTCTGCCTGGTAAAGGAGATATATCTTTACCAACTGACCCTTTGGGTACCCTTTCCTTAACTTTATTTCTTATTTATTTAGATACCCTTTCCTTAACTTTATTTATTTATTTAGACAGATAGACAGTCTCACTCAGTTGCCCTGGGGTTGAGTGCTATGTCATAGCTCACAGCAACCTCAAACTCTTGGACTCAAATGATTCTCTTGTCTCAGCTTCCCCAGTAGCTGGGACTACAGGCACCCACCAGAATGCCCAGCTATCCTTTTAGACATGGGGTCTTGCTCTTGCTCAGGCAGGTCTTGAACTCCTGAGCTCAAGCAATCCACCTGCATTGGCCTCCCAGAGTACCTCGATTACAGGCATGAGCCACTGCCCTCGCCCTTCCTTTCCTAAACTTCAGAAATACATTCTTATTACCCCAGTGTTCTACTACAGATGCTTACTGTATGTTGGTCTTTAGCTGGCTTTCCAGAGCAGTGCCCAGTGCTGGCACTAATCACATCATCTTCTCTCTTCCCATCACAATGAAAGAGCTAAGGAAATTTCACCCCAACATATGATTCCTTAGTATAAAGAATATTTTAAATTAAAAGGCCATTTTTGATCAGAAAGCACTGGCCTCTCTTCTATAAAACCTGAGTAACCTGATTTAGAATCAGAAGAAGCTGCCGGCCTCCTTCTCACATGCTTATCACATGCTTGGACCTGGCTTCAAGGTCATTTGAAACACGATACCTGTCTCTCGGGTTAATTTACAAATCATTCTGCTTTCCTCATCTACCCATCCCCCTAGCAACCATTACAGCACCTATACTTTCCACATTCTCCTCCCTCCCTTCCAAAGCCATCTGTAAAGGTATCTGACTATCACTGAGACTTTGGGAAATTATTCTTGTGGCTCCCCCTCCACCATGCACATCATTTTCGGAAATAAATCTTTCTGTTAGCAAGCTCCCATAACTGTGAGTTGATCTTTTCTGGGAACCAAACTAAAGGGAAAAAGCAAGTTTCACCGTGAACCCTACAATTATCTCCTCTGGGTTCCAACTGTGGATTTGCTACAAGGTAGGTTACAAAGACTTTTTTCTTTTTTCGATGGATACATATACCTAGTATGTAGCACAGGACCAAACTCCTGCAAAAACATGCATAGAGTAAGAGATAGTTTGCTTTTACTTTGCTTTTGACTTTTTTGGTCATCTTATGAAGGTACTCAAAATCCCATTCATTCTTTGCAGTTAATACCATTATGCCCTTGTATATAGGGATGCACAGTAAGTTTATAAAGGATGTTAATTTCAAACACTTGCCTCATGCTAGTGCTAGAGAGCTGACATTCTCAAACACTGGGGCATTCCAGTGTCTCCTCAAAGTCTATATAAATAGGTAATGGACTATTATTCCTCAACACAAGCGCTCACTTTTCCCTCATTGTTCCTATTGCTTAGCCTTAATACCACCATCTTCCTCTTCCCCTTACTCTTCTTCTAAATCCAAACTCTACCTGGTTTCTGAATCAAAATTCTAATAAAGAATGAGCCCAGCTCTTCTGTGATTTGAATCTCTCTCTGGAAACTAACTGCAGCCCAGTCTGCCACTGTGAAGAGGAGGCAAAGGGCAGGCCTACAGATACAAGATGGGGCCAGCAGCAAGGATATCAGCCAATGCCATGCTAAATCAAAGAATTGCTAAAAATGACAATTCCGTCCCTTGGAGTTCTTTTTTACTTCATCAGGAGTGAATCTCTGCCAGATAATACAACTTCACTATCCTGGAAAGGAGAAAGGATGAAGAGGACCAGCTGAGTCTGCTCTGCCTGGTAAGAGTGAGTGATGAGGGATCTAAGGAGGGGGTCCATGTCAAGACTCCGCCTCACAAATGAGACATTACCCTGGATTCATCCACAAGCACAGTGTGTGTGGCTCTCGGCGAAATTTGGGGGTCCCTATACATTTGGGGACTCATAAACATTTGATTTTAAAATACGTTACAAAATCTTTGGGCTCCAGTGAATGACAGTGATTTATCAATGAAGATTTAGAATAATGGGTAAAGAAAAGATACCCAGATATTTGGTTATTGTCCATGTTGTGCCCAGGAGTTCCCCAGAGACCACACTGCCAAACAAGCCAAATTCACAGAGTCCCTATGTTGAAAAGTCAGGCCAGCAACTGCCTCAGTGTTCCAACGTAGAGTCTTCTGAGAGCAGCTCCAAGTTGTCTGAAGTTCTGTTTTTTTTTGGGGGGGTGGTTTGAGACAGAGCCTCAAGCTGTTGCTCTGGGTAGGATGCCATGGCATCACAGCTCACAGCAACTGAGATGGGTGCCAGCAGCCTCATGGATGCCAGCTGCCTTATCACCCCCTTAAGATGGGTGCCAGTGGCCTCATAACAGCTTCACACCACCCCCCGGGTAGGAGGAAGGGATAAAGAGGTAAATGAAATGATGCCAAGTACCATTACTCTTAAATCGGTCCAGATTAGGCCAGAACAGGACAAGATAAGAATGAATGGGCCAAGAACTGTCATCACGAGAGTTAATGAGCTCAGTACTGTGACAAATTGTTTTCCTTATCCATTAGTTGTTAGATCTGCATTATGTTACTTTATTGTATCTAACTGCCCTTTATGTTACCTATTAGCTAAACTGCTAAATTGCAAACTTCACTTCTGTAAAAGAGGTCATCTTAACCCTGTGTTCACTTTTTGCTTCTTTTGCCAACTTTCTTTTTGCTTCTAATTGCTAACTTTCACACCACCTGTTTGGCTTCTTGCCAACCTTTAAACTACAAAAACCCCAATTTCAGACCCCTTGATGATCTTGCTGTGACAGCCCTGGGGTTAATAAAAGACTCCTTTTGAAATTCTAATTTGAGTCAGTGGTCCTTTATTTTGCCCCATAACAAACCTCCAACTCCTGGAATCAAGCTATTCTCCTCTCTCCACCCCCCAAGTACCTGAGACTAAAGGTGCACACCACAATGCCCAGCTATTTTTTGGTTGCAGCCATCATTGTTGTTTGGCGGGCCCGGGCTGGATTCAAACCTGCCAGCTCAGGTGTATGTGGCTGGCGCCTTAACCGTTTGAGCCACAGATGTGGAGACAAGGTTCTGATTTTTATAGGGTAAAATGTTTCTGGAGGCAAGCAAGCATTGTTACAGAAGGAAAAACAGCAGTTAAAGGGGTAGGGGAAATCATGAGGGTAGGTTGATTGGTCATTTTACACCATGCTATGATCACAAGTGCAATTAGTGATTTTTCTTCATTATAAAATAGGTACAAACAACAATGCCCTAGGGGGAATGTAGGGAGAGGGACTTACAGGTAAGGGTCACAAAGGGCATGATCATAAAATGTGATAATCACCAGGATTATAATCACAAGCTTGGCCAGTAACTTCCATCAGTAACAATTTTAGTTAAATGCATTCACTGTTACACAATGGGAGGGCAAACAAGAACAACCAGTTTTGAAGGTAATAGAATGTAATAGAAAAGGAGTCAACAGCAAAATGGAGTTAAGCCTATTCTTTTAACACTTCAGTATCATATACAGATGACTTGAAGGCCACCTTAACAGTTCAGTCAGTACACATGCAAATTCTTTGTATCGTCCAGCTACCAGCTCTTCCTATTAAGTCTAGAAACTATTTCTTCATGCTTTTTATTGTCACATGTGCCATTCTTGGATAACTTTATATATCCAACCACATACACATATATAAAAAAGAAAGCACAATGCTGGTCCTATGTTTATCCTAAGAATTAGTTCTGTCCTCCATAGCACACCACATCATATTAGTTAATACTCAAAATCTCTGTTAACAGTCTGTGAAACACCAATTCATAGAAAAACTGCCACAGGAGGGATAATGATGTAGGCCCCAATATGCCTGGACCAGACCTGAGCCCAGGCTCCAACTCAGACTTATTAAATCCATGTCACTGGAAGGGGCCCTTGAAAGTTGCTTAATTTTTTAAAAGTTTTAAAACTCCCTGAGGTAATTCTAATAAGCAGCTAATGTTGATAAAAAATTGCATAGAGTGTTCTGAAGTGTTTGAGTGCCTTAAAAATAGTAGAATATACTCTGTGGTAGGGCACTGGCCACATGCAGCGAGTCTGGCAAGTTTGAACCTGGCCCAAGCCTGCTAAACAACAATAATGACTACAACAACAACAACAAAATAGCTGTGCATTGTGGCAGGCACCTGTAGTCCCAGCTACTTGGGAGGCTGCCGCAAGAGAATCACTTAAGCCCAAGAGTTTGAGGTTTCTGTGAGCTATAACCCCATGGTTATACCATGGGCATTCTACCAAGGGCATCATTGATAAAGGTGTCAGTGAATAATATCAAAGAAATTTATAATACAGTTGCTTTCAAAAAAATACTTATGGCCTAAGTAGGATTGTATATGGTATACTCAAAGTTCTGGGGGCCAATGCATTTTGGAACATAGACATTTTCAGATTTTAAAAAGCAATTGTGTTGGGTGGTACCTGTGGCTCAGTGAGTAGGGTGCTGACCCCATATACCAAGGGTGGTGGGTTCAAACCCAGCCCCAGCCAAACTACAACAAAAAACTAGCTGGCATTTTGGCAGGCACCTGTAGTCCCAGCTACTCAGGAGGCTAAAGCAAGAGAATCACCTAAGCCCCAGAGCTGGAAGTTGCTGTGAGCTGTGACACTACGGCACTCTACCCAGGGTGAGAAAGTGAGACTCTGTCTCAAAAAAAAATAAAAGGCAATTGTGTGTGTGTTTGTGTGTACCATATATTACTAAGACACTTCCAGAAGAGTGTATCTGGGCACTACTCATAATCAATCACCTTGATTGATTCCACAATCAATGTCAAATGTATATGATCACACAGCACAAATAAAAAAAAAACAGTCTCACACTTTCAAGTTAGTCAAGGGTCATATCTAAGTGGAGTTTAAGGGCCACTTTGAAAAAAACTTTCAGTTTCCAGAGCTTTAAGGATTTGGGAACTATGGTTAAGTGCCTATGTGCCTGCCCTATGGACTAAAGAAAATACCTTGGAAGGGTACAGAAGGCATGCCATTGGAGTTAAAAGAATTGATGAAAGTTTTGTAAATGAAGCAGAATTTGGGCTGCACAGAGTTAATTATTTTGTCTGGGGTGGGGGGAGGCACCCACAAAGCCAGGCTAGCAGCCATGGAGGCTCTGTAATTGTTCTGGAAATTGCATCAGCCACTGGAGGTCTGTATATTGTTCTGTAAATTGCTTTCCTGTGGTGGTCTCCATCAACCTGACCACTGAGATTTGTCCAAAATGGAGACCAGAAAGAGGAGAGAGGTATACTCATTAAACAGTGTGGGGACCCTTATAGGATGAAAGGTCAGAGGAACCCTGTAAGAGAATGAAGCTGGTTCTGCAAATGAGAGTATGTAGGCTCCAAACCCCGACTAATTCCAATCTCTTTATGTTACGCCACATGATGGGTGATGGGTCTCTTTCACGTTTCATTCCCAATCCTAAGGCCTTGGTTTACCCACTAGAAAAATTCCTAACATGACTGATATCTACTCTTCTTTCCTCTCTTCCTATCCTGTTTCTCATTTTCTCCCTTGCCTTCAATGACCTTCTGTCTCTTGCCCCATACAGGGATTCCCCATCAGGAGAAACAGGGCTCTGCCTCAGCAGGGCCATCCTTTCCCGTCACTCCTCTACCCACATGCAGACACTTGTGCAGCAACACTGTTCCTAAGAGGTCACTGTCAGGACAGTGAGTCAGAAGCATAAAGGGACTCATTCCATCAAGGGCGTCTAGGCAGACACTGGACACAGCATATTCAAGTGGCAACTTGCCTGCAGGAACAGAAAGGATAGAGGAAACTGGAGAATAAATGAAGAAAGAAGAGGAAAGTAAAAGTCAGGTCAAAGTAAAGCAAATCTTTCTTCTCTCCAGTCTCCTGTTTATCTATGGCCCTGATTCTTGGGTTTGTGATATTCTAGGAAGATGAAGCAGAGAAAAACCCTTAGGGTATGAAATCTTGAAATCAAGGCACACCGTGCTTTTTTTTTTTTTTTGGACACAGAGTCTCACTTTTTCTCCCTGGGTAGAGTGCCGAGGTAGCTCATAGCAGCCTCAAACTCTTGGGGCTCAAGTGATCCCCTTGGTTCAGGCTCCCCAGTAGCTAGGACTATAGGTGCCCACCACAACGCCCAGCTATTTTGAAAGATAAGATCTCACTCTTGCTCTTGCAGGCCTCGAACTCCTGAGCTCAAGCAATCTACCTGCCTCAGCCTCCCAAATTGCACTAGGATTACAGGCGTGACACTGTGTGACTTTAGAGCCATTTTATCAGATTCCTCTCTGCCCCAAAGCATGTCTAACTATATTATTTCATGATGTATCTGAATTTAGAAGAAATAGGCTGGGGGAAGCCATTGGCATCCTCTATTTATCCAACCCCATGGATTTTCCCCTCCTTGAGAAAATTCAGTACTTTCCCTTCTGTAATTAGTCTTTCATCAACTTTATTGTTCTTCACAGCAAGAAAAAGAGATGTTCAATGAGAACACCACTGCCTCCTATTCCATTCATTCCACATCTATTGAGCATCTAATGTGAGCACTATTCTACTTTCTGGACTGAATTTAGAAAAATATCTCACTCTCTCTCTCTTCCTTTCTCTCTCACTCTCCTGACCCATCCTCCCTCTGTGTCCCTGTGCCAGACTCTGACTATAGGACCAACATCTATTTACCTGGCATAGCATAAGTAACCAGCATTGACTGACTGAATCTCTAAAAGAATCCAGAGAAAGAGGAGGGAGGGGCTCCCCACCAAACAAAAATAAGGAGAAAATAAAGGCAAAGAAGCAGCAAAGGAAAAAAAAGCAAATGGTAGGAGGAAAACCAGCAAAGCAGAGGTGCAGGTAGCAAAAGATGGGAGGAAAGAGAAAAAGGAAGGGAAGTGCCCAGAAAAAGATAGCTTTCCTCATCCAGCACATGATCTGTCCTGGACTCCAGCACCACACCACCTCCAGGAGCCCCACAAACCAGATGCTACATTTTCCCAGGCTCAGGAACTGACTCACACGATTCTCCAGATGCAGTCACAAAATTGCTTTAATTGTGTCCACAGGAGAGAAGTGAAGTTGTGCAAAGCCCAAGAGTCTCATCTCATTGCTGTACAGGCTCAGGGTGGGAACCATGGAAAGACATAGACAAAGGATGCATTAAACTCTTCCAATCCATACCCAGAGGCAACTCAGCCCAGGGAGCAGACTGGCGACCAGGACCACAGTAGGCACTGGGGCAGCTCTTCACTTATTCCTTTCTAGGCCAGGGAATGGGAGGGATGTAAGGATCGTCACCCTATCCTGCCATCTCGAATCCCAGGAACAAAATGCAGGTTGGGTGATCCATAGGACAAAGAAGATTTATATTTTCTGGAGAAAAATGACAAAGAATAGCCCATCCTTTCTTCTCAGAACTTTCTCTGCAGAATCCCTAAGAGGAGGAAAGCAACATGAAAAAGGAAAAGTTGAAAAGGAAGAGGACCAGGAGAAGGTGAAGAGAAAAAAGAGGATAAAGTGTTTCATTGTCCAGTTGCTAAGTGGATCTTCATGTCATTACAACTTATAACAATGAACTTTTCCATAATGATAGTTAGGTAATTGCAGTTTGGGGTGATTTGGCCTGGTTTGGACAACTTACAGAACGTCAAATCAAAAGGATGAGAGCTTTTGTGACATTTCCCCCCCTTGAGCATACAGGGAACAACGGGGCTGTTACAGACAGCTTTGACCGTTTCGGGATCCTCGTGGATGAAAGTATATTCATTTATGCAGCTCTGGTTGTGCTCTTTCATCTTGTGTGCCATCAAGGCATTGCACTCCCTCGCTGTCAGGTCAAGCAGAAGATAGTCTTTGTTGCTCTGAGAGGGAGAGTCAGCTCTGAGCAGCTTGTTTCCACCAACCTCATCTTCACCAAGGATGGTCTCTTCTGGCCAGCCAGGTTGCACCACTGCTTTGTTGCTAAGCACCAGGGTTTCCACTGTTTGAGTAGCCTCTGCCTTCTCAGTCACCTCAGCTTTGTCCTGTGAGTCACTGGACCAAAATTCGTTCAGCGGCTGATCACTGTCCTCTAGGACCGCTGCAGCCATATGAAGCCCCAGGCCCAGGCCCACCCCCAGACCCAGCAACAGCAGCAGCAGCATGAAAAAGATCCGCATCAGATTCAGCTTCATTATACCTGCGAGAGAAGAGGAAAACAGACGAACACAACTTAGAGATGAAATTGGCTCCACCAGAGACCGTAGGCTCCCTAAACCCTGCAGCACTGGTCTGTGGAGTCTCCTCTGCCTCCTCCACATTATAACACCCTCTTCAGGGCAGTGATTCTTTTCTTTTCCTATCTCTCTTGTGTAATAAATAAAGTACAGCTCTTGAGCATAGAGATGAGCAGGGCAAGCAGTTCCAAAGTGGCTTACATATGCAGAATCAGTAAGGGAAGCTCACAGCCTTTAAAAAAGAGAAAGAACTTCTCCTGTTGTTCCCTGGGGCACCAAAATACCTCTATGACTTACCTACCAACCTAAGTAGCTTCAAAGATTCTTGAGTCCTACCGTTCCCCAAGTTCTTCCCTCCCAGGGTTTCACTTTCTGCTAGCAGTTCCCTACTGCTGGTCCACAGAAATAAATGGTTATCTCCTGGTGGTGCTCTTAAACACAGACTTACTTCCTAAACCCACACTCCCACTTTCCCTCCGCCCACCCAGCATTGAATAAATTCATTTAGCCAATTCTCCTTGTGCTCCCACAAATCCTTTGAAGTAAGGCTATTTGGGCACTGAGACAAATCCAAACACCCAACACAGGAAATGTCTCCAGCCTGGGAAACTGCAAGCAGCTTGATTTCAACCATCAGTTCCACTTCTAGTGAGTTACCCTCACTAATCCTCTGGTTTCCAGCAAGCAGCCTGACTTGTGCATGAATTGCAAATCTAGTCATTTTCTTCTGTTTTCCTTTGACCCTTTCCTCTAATTTCTAGAATGTCAAAATCTTTGCCCTTTGTTTGGGTCATATATCTCCAATATGCTTATTTTGCTTTTCACATTGTATGCCTGTGTCATGATGCCCACACTACCTATACATTTACCTGGCCCTCGACTCTCTAATCCTTCTTTCCATCTCCCAACCAATAACTACATTCTCAAAAGAATATCCAGATTTTGCAAATCTAATCATTTAGTCCAAGATAAAAGATTATCCAAAGCAGGGCGGCGCCTGTGTGGCTCAGTGGGTAGGACGACAGCCCCATATACCAAGGGTGGCAGGTTTGAACCCAGCCTCGGCCAAACTGCAACAAAAAGTAACCGGGCATTGTGGCGGGCAACTGTGGTCACAGCTACTTGGGAGGCTGAGGCAAGAGAATTGCCTAAGCCCAGGAGTTGGAAGTTGCTTTGAGCTATAATGCCATGCTACTCTATGGGCGATAAAATGAGACTCTGTCTCAAAAAATAAGAATAATAATAGTAGTAAATAAGGGCAGGTGTGATGGCTCACGCCTAAAATACTAGCATTTTGGGAGGCTGAACCAGGAAAATCACTTGAGGGCCAGAGGTTTGAGTCCAGCCTAAACACATAGGGAAACCCCATCTCTACAAAAAACAAAAACAACTACCTGGGCGTAATGACACATGTTTATACTCCCAGGTATTCAGAAGGCTGAGGTGGGAGGATTGCTTAAGCCCAGCTGCGGAGTTGGAGGCAGCAAAGAGCTATGATCTCTCACCACTGCATCCTAGCCTGGGCAATAGAGTAAGACCCTATCTAAAAAAAAAAAAAAAAAAAAAAAAGGAATAGGTCAACATAAATCAAAGTTAACATCAGGAAGTGCCTTTTCTTCAATTATGAAATGAGGGTATACATATCTATTTGTGGTGTTGAAAACATGAATTTTTAAATACATATGAAAATCAATCATGTATGTCGACAATAGCCAAAACTATGGCTAGTGGGCAATATCTGACTCACTGTCTCTTTTTTTGTTTTTTGGGGGGTTTTGTGACAGTCTCACTCTGTTGCTCCAGACTAGATTGCTGTGGCATCATAGTTCACAACAACCTCAAACTCTTGGGCCCAAGTGATTCTCTTGCCTCAGCTTCCTGAGTAGCTGGGACTTCAGGCACCTGCCACAATGCCTAGTTAGTTTTTCTTTTTTTAGTAGAGAAGAGGTCTTGTTCTTGCTCAGGTTGGTTTCCAACTCTTGAGCTCAAGTGATCCACCTGCCTTGGTCTCCCAGAGTGCTAGGATTATAAGCACGAACCACTGCACCCGGCCCCACTACCTGGTTTTGTAAATAAAGTTTTATTAAAAGACATGCACAAAGATTATCCAAAAGCAGCACTATTGATACAGGGTTCCACTCCTCAGAGCTAGACAGGGACCTACCCATTTTCTAGGCCTGGGTGAGCTCAGAAATCAGTCTCATTGTGACATAATACTTTTTAAAACACTCTGGAGATTATTCATACACTATAAAAATTCTGTTTAGACATGAGCAGGCCCTTTAGAAGGTTGTTTTCCTTAGTCATTCAAGTAGGCATTTTCAAATGGTCTGGGGCCGCCTCTGTGATCTACAACATCTGCTAGGCTGACTATTTGAAGTACTCCGATATATAATTTGCAATCACCACAACTAACCAGTATCTGAGCACTAATTGCATTTTACCCTCACAATTTGCTTGCACTGTCCCTCTTTAGTGTCATCCATCCTGGTGGCATCTAGTCACAATGTGGAGAGGAAATCAAGAATCCTCTGCTGAGCCCT
The DNA here is from genome assembly GCA_963575145.1 of Galago senegalensis. Lineage (NCBI taxonomy): Eukaryota > Metazoa > Chordata > Mammalia > Primates > Galagidae > Galago > Galago senegalensis. The sequence continues at coordinate 65,080 of CAUYTI010128102.1, read as the reverse complement.
GTAGCAGTCCAGGGTCAACAAGGATAAATATATTCAACTACGGACATGACCTGCTTCTTTCTACTTGGAGTGTTTTGGTACTACTAGAGATCATTGAAGATTAACCTTTGATAAAATATAAAGAAAGAAACTCAGTCTGTGGTCTAAGTATAACCTTTAGAGGTTCTTTGAGACTTTGTTGCCCCTGGTAGAATGCCATAGCATCACTGCTCATAGCAACCTCTAACTCTTGGGCTCAAGTGATTCTCTTGCCTCAGCCTCCTGAGTAGCTGGGACTACAGGTGCCCACCACAATGATCAGCTACTTTTAGAGGTGGGGTCTCGCTTTAGCTCAAGCTGTTCTCGAACTTGTGAGCTCAGGCAATCCTCCCACCTCAGCCTCCCCAAATGCTGGGATTACAGGCCTCTGTGCCTGGCTCTAGACCGGACAGCTTTTTTTCTTTTTGTTTTTTCATTTTTTAGGCTACAGTTTTTTCATTTATTTATTTATTCATTTATTTGTAAGACAGAATCTCACTTTGTCAGCCTTTTGATAGAGTGCTGTCATAGCTCACAGCAACCTCAACTCTACCTTTGGTAGAGTGCTGTCATAGCTCACAGCAACCTCAAACTCTTAGGCTTGAGTAATCCTTTTACCTTAGCCTCTCGAGTAGCCGGGACTTCAGGTGCCTGCCACAATGCCTAGCTGGTTTTTTTCTATTTTTCTTAGAGATGGGGTCTCACTCTTGCTCCAGCTGGTCTTGAACTTGTGAGTTCAAGCAATCCACCCATCTCGACTCCCAGAGTACTAAGACTATAGGCATGTGCCACTGGGCCTGCCTTTTCCATGTTTTAAATGTCAATAGTGCATGCGCTTACTCCTAGGACTGTTGTGAATGTTATATGAGACACTGCATGTAAAAGGCCAAATGTATTAGCTGTTATTGTTGTTATTGGTTTTACCTACCAAGGCATGCTCATTACCCACTCAACCAATACCATTTTCCTATTTAGAAACGTTAATAGCACATGCTAAGGACTGTAGCTACCAACATTGCCCATTGTTTCTCCTAGAAGAGTCAAATAATATCCTGGAACCTCAGAGAAGAAAAGTTAAGACTCAGGTAGCCTGACTTTTGATATTACAAATAAAATGGCTCAGAGAGATTAATGTTTCTGATGCTATGGGTAAGTAATGGCCATTCTGATGTCAGAATGGCCACTTCTGATTAGCTAGGAAGTCAAGGTGGGTAGCTTGCTTGAGCACAGGAGTTGAGGACCAGAATGAGCCAGAGTGAGATCCCATCTCTAAAAGCAGGCATTGTGGGGGACAGCTATAGTCCCAGCTACCAGGGAGGCTGAGGCAAGAGAATCACCCTGAGCCCAAGAGTTTGAGGCTGCTGTGAGCTGTGACACTGTGGCACTCTACCAAGGGTGACCAAGTGAGGCTCTGTCTCAAAAAAAAAAGAACTTATGATTTATAGTTTAACAAAATTTATGATAGATAAATAGATATTAAGTAGGTAGGTAGATGATAGAGAGATAGAACAGATACTGATTTTAAAATTGACAATTCCAATTCATCTAAGAGATTTTAAATGTTATTTCTCATTGTAAAACAATCTGAATATAGATTTCCACTTCGAATCAAAATGGAATAATAGTGGGCGCAGTGATTCATGCCTATAATCCTAGCACTCTGGGAAGCCAAGGAGGGTGGATTGCCTGAGTTCACAGGTTCCAGACCAGCCTGAGCCAGAGCCAGACCTTGTCCCTAAAATTAGCCAGGCATTGTGGCAGATACCTGTAGTCCCAGCTACTCAGGATGCTGAGACAAGAAAATTGCTTGAGCCCAAGGGTTTGAGGTTGCTGTGAGTTACGATGTCATGGCACTCTACTGAGGGTGACAAAGTGAGACTTTGTCTCTAAAAAAAAAAAGAATATAGGTACAGGATGGCGCCTGTGGCTCAGTGGGTAGGGCGTCAGCCCCATATACCGAGGGTGGTGGGTTTGAACCCAGCCCGGGACAAACTGCAACAAAAAAACAGCCAGGTATTGTGGCGGGTGCCAGGAGACTCGGTTGAGCCCAGGAGTTGGAGGTTGCTGTGAGCTGTGATGCCACAGCACTCTACCCAAGGGGATAGCTTGAGGCTCTGTTTCATAAAAAAAAAAAAGAATTTGTTGAATTATATTTCACACGTAAAATGGGTGTCCAAGTCTCAACACTTAATTGTGATTTTTCTGATGTCCACACTTCATTTACGTAGAAAAACCGGGTTCAGTCGCAGCATTAGTTCCTGGTAAGGACAGCACATATCCCACAATTTTTAGTGCATTATTGTATGGAACATAGTTTGTTTCAAAATGATGAAATATTTCTAACCATTTGTTCTCTATTGTGATTTTTGCTGATGCCCAAGATTTAACCTTTTCCTTATCAATATATTTTTTTAATAATGATACCTTGTAAGTCATAAGTGTCACTTTCAAGGCCGGTGCTAGACTTTTTGCCGCCACTATAAAATATAAATAAGTACTGTCTGCTAAATTCATGAAATAAATAAATAAATTACTTACCTAAATTATCTGAATAGCTGATTTGTTGACATCACTTGTTTAACTAGCACTAGCATACAGTATGATGTGTATCGTCTGAGAGACAGTTAAAAATGTTTTCATTGTTGCCAATGCCAAAAAATGCCATTGTTCATTAAGTCCAAACAATGGTGGTCAAATTCTAACAACTGATCAACAGTGTGAACTTTGATAAGCAGTTCTTGATAATCAGTTTTCAACAATGATTTGTTATTATTAAAGTTTAACATCATAAAATTAACAAAAACAATATAAAACTCATATCCTGGTGAAATAGCCACATGGCAGCTGAAAACTGTCTATTCCCTTCCCGTTGTCCTGCCATTCCCTAGCTTGTCGTGCATTCTTTCCAAAAATTGGGACATTTTTAAAATGCCACAGGACACAAGACAAATTATTAAAAATTAGGACTGTTCCACCAAAAGTGGGACATCTGGTCACCTTAATATGACACATATAGGAAATCAGAAAAATAAGCTCTGCTGGACCAACCAGTCTGATTATACCATTCAAGTTCAGAAAGTACCAAGCTAAAAGGTGTTCTGAGCACCTCTGATGCCCCCAACACTAACCTCAGTCACATGTCTATGTTCAAGGCACTGACTCACTCCATCCCAGATGGAAACATTTGGGCCATTTCTCTTTCTGGGCCATTTCTCTGTCTCTCTCTCTCCCCAGCAGATGGAAATAGAGAAGGAAGTAAGGGCTGGGCCAGAGGCAGGTGTCAGACAAATTTCATGGTGTCCTGGGAAAGGAGAATGACAAGCACCTGGACACTCCACAGAGGGGGAAAGGGGCATCTTGAAGGCCAGAGCCATGTCTTAAGGTCATCTTTTAAAACAATATGTATTTTTTTTCTGATTATAAAAGAAATATATACTCATTGTAGAAAAACTAAAAAAGAAAAAATGATTCCTTTTTTAAATGATTTCTTTTTACATCTATGTATCTATCTGGAACATAATAGGCACTGTATAAAAATTGTTTATGTTGGAGAGTGGGGGGGAGGAAAGGGTACTGACAACGGTGACATCAAGCTCCTTGTTAAAATGCACATAATTCAGCAGTGGCCCTGAGGTGCTCACAGTGGCCGTGGCTGAGCCTTTGCCTGGGTGCTCAGGGGCAGAGGTTTCCTGCAGCTCTGGCTGCTGCTCCTGTCTCTGGTCTCAGAAGTTTATCAGGAGGTGAAAAGTGAATGCACAGATAAAAAACAGGAATGAATTAGCCTGGGACAGAAGCCTCAGAGATGATTTAAAAATTAGGATGGTACTATTATTTATGTTACCAAAAGCCATATATCTATTAGAGACAAAGTGGGAAATATGAATAAACCCCCGAGACTTCAGCTTTGTTGATGTTTGGCACATTCTCTCTAAGCACATTTTCTAGACATATATTTCTGTTATTTTTTTCTTTTCCATCATTGGGGTCATGCTTAATCCACACAGGGTCATGGCCCATCATTGTGAAAGCACAAGTAGTGAGAATACGATGGCGTCATCCAGGCTAGGGCTGAGAGGACACAGCTGGCTGGTTCAGATCCCACCTGACCTTCACCTCATGCCTCCCATTCTTGCTTGCTATTTTGTAAATTCAGTTTTAACCTAAAAATGTGTATCTTGAGTAGGATAGGGCAATTGATTTAGGAGATTAACTTTGGAATTGGAATATTGGTTTGGGTCATGGGTTATGTCAATTATTTTTTATTATGGGTCACAGCTTAGGCTGATTACTGTTGTTTAAGATAAGGGTTAACATGGTTTTTACTTTGAACGTTCGTGTATAAAACTGTAATTTTGGAAATGGAAGAACAGAACAGTCTTGGACAGGCTACTCTCACTGTTCTCCAGAATCCCAACCTTCTGACAAATAAAGTTAGGTGGACCAATCCTCCTCTCTGCAATTGGTTGACAGTGACAGGCAGCCAGACCCTCTTCATCCGGTACAATTTCATGATGAAGCCGGTGGAGTGAGTCTAACTAGCATTGAAAGAGACAAAACAGAATAGTGTATAAAATGCTAATGAGCATTGCACCCAGGGTAGGCAAGCTTTATTTCAGTAATAAAATATGTATGGGTGTCCAGAGTCAAGATGCAAAACCTGAACCATTTTCTATGGGTTGTGGTCAAAAGGTTTGGGAAACGTACAATAAATATTTTGTTCTGCTTATTTGCTGACTAATTTAGTAGAAAAATGCTTCTGTATTATTGACTATCAATGGCATCATTCTTAGTTGTCTAATACGCTATCCAGTGGATGTACTACCACGTATTTAACTCTTCCCCTACTGCCAGGCGTTTATTTCACTTCATTATTGTACATAGTGTGGAAATAAAAACAATTTTACAGTTTTTCCCCCACCACTTTTAAAACTAGATTCTAAAATATGAAATGATTATCTCTTTTTCCTGGGTGGCAGAGATGAAATTGCATGGACCACATACCTGGGAATGCAGTTTGTAATTTTCTTTCTGTAAGTAAATTGACGAGCTCCCACTCTCCTGTTTTCCTCACTAACAAAACTTCATCTCATCACTTCAAGGTAAATTAGTCCTTCTGCTTTAAAATTGCATTTGTTCTTAGTAACTATTTGATCAATTTAGATCAATTTGGGATTCTTGCTCCTCCCTGTGGCTCTTCTAGACAGACACCTGAGCCCAGGTGAAGCCCCCAAGTGAGGGCCAGTCTGGTTCACAGCAATCTGCTGGCCTTGGTGACCTCCTGCAGAGGTGTATCTGGTACCACCAGCCCTTGGGCATCACCCCATTCCTGCCTTATCCATTGCCTGTGGCCTTGGGAAATCTGATCTACACACTCCGCCTTCCCCTGGCACAACCAGGAGGCCTCTTCAGCCTTACCTGAACTGCTGCCTGGTTCCCAGGAGCTCAGAAATTCTCAGCTGTTGCCTTTGAAACAGCCAGGCTATGCAGAGCTCCATGAAGCTACTTATCTGCCTCTGTATCTGCCCAGCCATTGCTACTCCAGCACGTGGTGCCTGGCTTCCCCACAGTGCGTGCTGTCTCCCAGGCTTCTCTGGGCAATGCTATCCACTGCTCTGAGAGTCTCCTACATTTATCTGGGGGTTTCCATGCGCCCAGCTTGTGCCAGCTATGGAGGCATACAGTCCGCCTCTTCCTTCCATGCTGTCTCCCAGGCTTCTCTGGGCAATGCTATCTGCTGCTCTGAGAGTCTCCTACATTTATCTGGGGGTTTCCATGCGCCCAGCTTGTGCCAGCCATGGAGGCATACAGTCCGCCCCTTCCTTCAAGAAAGTGAGCTGCCATTCAGATGCAAGAATGTCATTAGCTGACAGCCCCCGTTATTTGTCCCTGTGGGCGCTGCCTCAGTTTTTGAGATGAGGTCACAGTTTTCTCAGGCAGGGCCCAGCCAACTCTGAGCTGATCCTTAGCGTTGCCATTTCTGCCTGCCACAGAATTCCTCTGAGAGGCCACCTGGCTCTGACGCTCCCCGTGGGTGAGCAGGGACTGTCAGAGTCACACTGCAGACTTAGGCTCTGCTGCCCACTTCCTCCCTTTTGTCTTTCTCAGTTGTTGCTCCCCTCCCCTGCTTAACTCTCCCCATAAACTTCTTGCACTCTTAACTCCACTCTGAGGGCCCAGCTGACACAAAGTCCCTTGTCCCCAGAGCTGGGCCCTGGGCCCTTTCCCAGGAGCGACTGGCATTTAAATCCGGTCACTTCCCTCCAATTCCATTTGCTGTCACTAGTCAAGCTTGCATTTGCCTTTGGTGAGAAAATGGATTTGAAGCCATCTCTGTTGGTATGCCATAAGTTCCCAGCTTCGTCACTCCTGGGACTCGCCTCACGTCAATGCCCTGCCCACTGGGCATTGGCTCAGTACTTTACCTCACAGTGACTCTCCAGAATCAGCCCCTCTCTCCATTCTACAGATGCAGGAAGTCAGGTTCAGTGTCACTGAGATACTGTGTACATCGCTACTGAGGGGCAACTGCAGACGAGTGCAGAGGACCAGCCAGCACAAGAAAGCTGAGATTGTTTTTTCTTTTTCTTTTCTTTTTCCTGCCTGCATTCACCTAACCTTTAGCTGACCATTGCGATGTAATTTGCATGACTTTTGACTGTTATAGTACAAAAAAGGTAATTTGTAAAACTTCATGGAGTCAGGAGGGCTCTTGATTGAATATTCCTTCAAGATAGCTCAGAGTTTACGGAACATAAATGGCATTAGGGAATTGTTAATCATCCAAGAACTTTGCTAAAAAATCTGGAAGATGTTTACATAGAACACAAAGAAGTTTAATTTGAGTTTGAGTTAATGAATGAATTGATATACAGGATAGGATAAATCCTATAATTTTCATAAGTGCATTAATGTACATAGTTACCATTCAATTAAAAAAATATTGCTTTAATGTCTATGAAGATGATATATCTTGCACTTAGTACTAAAATGCTCTTTAAAGTCTAAAAAAAAATCCTGTAATTTTTTTTTTTTCAGACAGAGTCTCACTATGTTGCCCTTGGTCGGTACAGTGCCATGGTGTCACAGCTCACAGCAACCTCAAACTCTTGGGTTTAAATGATTCTCTTGCCTCAGTCTCCCAAGTAGCTAGGAGTACAGGTGCACACCACAACACCTGGCTATTTTTTGGTTGCCATTGTCATTGTTGTTGGGCAGGCCTAGGCTGGGTTTGAACCCGCCAGCTCCACTGTATGTGGCTGGCACCTTAGCTACTGAGCTACAGGTGCTGATCCTGGATATAGGACTTTTAATAGCAAAGAAAAAAACATGAAAGGGTCTCATTTGGCCCAGTATCTATGACTTCTGCAACTATAAGGTGAGAATGTCAGCAATGGACTGAGATCTGCTAGTATTAAGTGAAGCCCCAGGGAATTCCTGGAAACCAGTTCTTTTGTAGCGATGACCTGTCAGTTGTCGAGGAAACTGAAGGAAAGCAAAGCAGACTCAGGCTGGGAGTGCAGAGCTGGCATTTTATGGGTCGAGGCAGGTCTCTTTGAGTCCAGGCTCTGTGCACGTTGGCTGTTTGTCATCTAAGCAGCACTAAGCTGTGACATGCCCCCCTAAGACAGGGTTTCTCAAAAGCCCATGTGTATACAAATCAAAGGAACATCTTGTTAACATGTAGATTCTGACTCATATATCTGGGTGGGGCCTGAGATTCTACATTTCCAATAAGCTCCCAGGTGACAACACGGACCCTGCTAGTTCATTGGCCTTACTTTGAATCCCTGGGACCCAGCATGTGCTCAGAGAGGTCCAATACCAGAGGCACAGGTGCTATTTGGATAATTTATCCTCCCCATCTCCAGTCCACACTTTCCAAAGATAAGGGTTCAAGTGAGGCTGGCAATATGTACTTCAGAGTTTCTTTTGAGAAAAGTGACCAAGGAGAAAACTAAGCCCACCCTAGCCTGCTGCAGCTTGGTTTCTGTGAAGCCATCATCTCTCCTAAGTAGGGAATGCATGTGCCTAAGATAACTTTATTTGATGGATAGATATGGTCTTGGATGCCCTTGACTCAGTCAGGATAGTACTCCCTTTCCCAGGAGTACATGACATCCTTCAGCCATCTGAGGGTGTCAAGAAGTCTCAGGGGCAGCACCTGTGGCTCAAAGGAGTAGGGCACCGGCCCCATATGCCAGAGGTGGAGGGTTCAAACCCAGCCCCGGCCAAAAACTGCAAAAAAAGAAAAGAAAGAAAAGACAGAAAATCTCTGCTAGGTGTTGGTATGTCTTTGAACACTTGTTTCTGTCCCTGTATTGGGATGTGACTGATTGCTGACAACAGAACACCTAAGTCAAAATGCCCTAAATAACTGACCTAGCCTAGCAGGAGGTGCTCAGGCTGGTCTTCTCGGCTGGCCCTGGAGCCTCTAGGTTGCTGGCCTCCCTCTGGGCTGGCAGCAGCTCTTCCAAATGGCCAGGGCAGCTCAGGCCTTGGATTCGTACCCAACATTGGCCCTAGTCAACATCCAGAGGGAAAGGTGCAGTCCTTTCAGGTTCTCCCCAAAGAGAGAAAACCTCACTGTGTTTCCTCAGAGCAAATCAGCTCATGTGACTGTTCCTGAATAGTGTCAATGGCCAAGAGTAGCCCATCACCCTTGGCAAGGGTGATGAGTGCTGGGTGGTTAAAAACAAGAATCTCTCCATTCCTCTGTCAACAAAAAGAGGGCAGGGTCTGGCTGGATGCCTCTGGGCAAGCAATGGCATCTGGTTGGAATGTGAATAAATCCGAGGGGTATGGGGTTTTATGTTTGTTTTTTCAGTTGCCTTCTCTTGGTGGCAAATGGTACTAATTTCCTATTTACAGTTGTAGAAAGAAAGTTTGTTTTTTATTACGTATATTTGTTTTAAAATGTAAGTTAATTCAGAGAAAATGTAATATATAAGTGTGGCAAAAATTATGAAGGTCATAGGCAAAGAAAGAGTTTGAGAAACAACAGTAAGCTGTTACTTTCTGGCTGACAGATATTTGGGGCTCCTAAATAAAGGTAGTCGTCTGAGAGACATGGCCGGCTTCTCAGTTCCCGTGACTGCAGTCTGATGGGCTCTCCACCCAAGCTGGATTAGAATCACATGGGAGCTTTGCTAAAGCAATGCTTGGGCTCTATCCTCTAGGGCAATATTTTCCAACCTTTTTTATCTCATGGCACACTTGAACCTGTAGTTAAACTTCCATGGCACTGTTCCACGGCACAGTTAAATTATGTTGATTTAAAAAAAGAGAGAGAGAGAGAGTATAAAAAAAAAGAATATACTTTTTGTGCTTTGAACTTCTTTCAAAAATAATTTAATTAATGGTCTTTAAAAATTTTCGAGACATACCTAAGATCCTCTTTCTGAACGCCAGTTGAAAATTACTGCTCTAAAGACTACACATGGCCTGCCGTAGCATCTGGGTGTCACTGTTTTGTAAAAGCCTTTTCTAATGGCTATCTCAGTGAGAGCCACTGTGGAGGACTTGGAGAATCCTTTTGAAACTGAAAGTTTAAGGGCAACATGAATTTAGTCTGTCCCCAGTGCTAGGCTGTCTTCATCCTGGAAATTATAACTCTTCTCCTGTTTGCATCTACCATCAGTCCAGGTCAGAAGAACTTAGAGATGTGCTTTGCTAGCGAGAGACCAGTTTCCCTAGTAGTGTTCTCCCAATAAATTTGCAAGGACATTCATAAAGATGGTAAGGTTAGATTGTGATGTTTCCAATGTGTGCCTGGGGTGGGGGGAGTGTGAATTAGCTTTTGGAATATTTAAAAGCTATTGTTTAAAAAATCCATATCTCCTTTGTTATTATATTTTTGTTGATACAAAAATATTACCCTAGGGGAGTCCAGCTCCAAACTTCACACGTTCATCTGCTCCAGAGTTAGCTGGGTATTTGAAGATGAGCGTAGACACTGAGCGACAAGAATTATTATGATTTCAACATTATAATCATGTTTAAATTCGTGTGAAAAAGTTATACGTTTATATATGGGTGCATTTCTCCTATATAACGGCATTTAGAAAATTAGATGCTTCATTCTTACTAGTCAACAGTAAGATCAATGCAACAGTGTACAGCACTTAGGAGGCTGCTAATCTTCTCCGTCCATGTTTCTTCCATGTGAGCTCTACTCATAGCTTTGGTCCCCCGTCTGATGTTGACGTCAGGCTCATACCTGTAATCCTGCCACCCTGGGAGGCCAAGTCAGGAGGATTGCTTGAGTTTGGTCTTACACCATGGCACCCAAACACTTGGATGCTGAAACTGACAAATAATATGAGTGTAGAGCATCAACAATATTCCTGCTACCATGGCAGGAGGTGTTATATAGCCTATTTTAAATGGCAGAGCAAATCTCTGAGCCTGGCATTACTCCAGTGTGATCACACATAATCAGGATACTTAATTCCAGAGAGAACCCATGCATGGCGCTTGCTGCCAGGCCAGGTGGTGTATTTCAATCAATTGTTACCCTTGGTCTAGTTTTCCTTTGTGATCAGCATCTATTTAAATTCATGACGTAACTAGACTTTTTTAGAGTGAGACCTGACAGTTTTCCCTTTATCAGCACTGATGATTTTATGGGTAGATACGTGTGCAGAGAAAATAAAGGGAGAAAGTCAGGCAAAACAATTACCTGTCAAATGATTTCTCCTTTTATTTTAATTTAACATGAGAAATTATAGCTCCAACAAAATGGCTTTTTTCCCTCCCTATTTAAAAGCACTCTCTTCTGATTGATATTTAATGCATACAGTGACCACCGGGGACATGTATTGTTTGCATCCATGTAAGCCGCCTTCATTTAAAGGGTTTGGTGTGAAAGCCCCGAAGGACAGTTCATTTATTGAGTTGCCTTTGGTCAAAACTGTAGCAGTTGCTGAACGCTTTAAAGGAATATCGATCACGCGGCCCACTATGCTATTTGCAGAAGGGCAGATCAAACCACTTTGTGCCTTTCATAAAAATCCTTTCAATTATATTTGAAAGAGCTTTATTTACACCTGCCAATGCTGCCTTTTATGTCTCTGCTTTACTCTCCACAAAGTTTATCTTTGCTTCATCATGTCTTTTAAAGAGTGTAGGTCACAGTGAATAATGCTAAAACCTATGAGAAAATAGGGGACTTCCTGGGAACAGTGTCAGTTGCTTTTTAAGATAGTCACTTGTTCCCAAATATTCCATACATGTGGTACGACTGCATGTCCCTGCCCGAAGAATGTTGGAAATGGTCTTGGACTTGCTCTGACTCAGAGTTGTATGTGGAAAAGATGTATGTCACTTCCAGGTAGAAAGTTTAAGAGCTAGTGTCTGTACTTTGCCACATTCTCTTTTCCCAATGTCCTGACGACCAGCCATGATCCAGAGAGCAGCTCCTCCTTCAGCCTGGGTCCCAGGGAGCGACCACTGAGAGGTGGAGCAAAGCTGCTGCTGACATTTGACAAACAGTTGACACAACTGTCAACCTTTGCTATTTTTAACCATCTAGATATGGGGGCTGTTTGTTATTGCAACATAACCTACACTCTCCTATTACATTTTTTTAAGTCTCAAGAAGAAACTACCTCATAAGTGCAAATTAGAAGGGAATTTTGCTTAGGGTTCACAATAACCAAATGAGAGCATCATCTTTTATCTAATTTGAGTAAATAATATTCTGTATTTATATAATGATTGAACCAGTCCCTTCTCCCTCTTAAATAGGAGAGATCACATGACCTTTTGGAATACAAATTGCTACTGTCACTTTCATTTTGAGGTGTATCTTTTAACTAAAAAACAATTTTATTACTGAAAAACATGTGGCCCTGAGCAAATCATTTTGCTTATCTGGGCCTTAGCTTCCCTGCCTGTAAATAGAGAAGAAGTTGCCCCAGACTCAGTAGACTCAAGCCCTGTGGTTCCTTGCAATGTATTGGCTTGTTTGGGCTTATATAACAAAATATCATAAACTGAGTGTCTAACAAATAACAGAAATTTATTTCTCACAGTTCTGGAGGCTGGGAGACCCATGTCAAGGCACAAGCAGATTCAGTATCTGATGAGGGCCCACTTCCACATAAAGGGCCATCTTCTCACTGTCACCTCACATGGGCAAAGGAATCACTCTGGGGCCCCTTTCAAAAAAGGCACTAATCCCATTCATGAGGGCCCCACCTTTATGGCCAAGGATTCCACTTCCTAATACCATCACCCTGGGCATTCGAATTTCAACATATAAAATTTGGAGGAATATAAACACTCAGACCATTGCAAGCAATGACATTATGTGTTGATGCATAGTTCACAGAAAGCAATAGGAAAATTGAATGGACTCTAAAGCTCAACTCTTTTGGATCTTCTTCTTGTTTCTGAAAAGGGCTACTAAAGCTTATAGCAATTTCATTATGAGACTATATTATCTTATGAGAGAGACTTAAAGGGCTTAAACAAAAGGGGGGAGAGTTTAAAGAAATTAGAGTCCTGGGATTTTGCAGTTTTTTTCTGTTTTTATATTTTTGTTTCTTTTGTATAGTAATTTTTTTTTGAGACAGAGTCTCGTTATGGCACCCTTGGTAAAGTGCCATGGTGTCACAGCAACCTCCAACTTCTGGCTTAAGTGATTCTCTTGACTCAGTCTCCCCAGTAGCTGGGACTACAGGCACCCACCACAATGCCTGGCTATTTTTTTGTTGCAGTTGTCATTATTGTTTAGCTGGCCTGGAACGGGTTCAAATCCACCATCCTCAGTATATGTGGCCAGCACTGTAACCGCTGTGCTATAAGTGCTGAGCCTGTGTAGTAAATTTTTGATTGAAGTACTCCCTACGTATGGAAAAATGCACAAGTCGTCAGTGAAGATCTTGGGGAATTTTCACAAAGTGAAACACACTTTTGTAACCAGCACCTAGAGCAAGAAACAACATGATCATCACCCAGAAACCTTCCCTGTCCCTGCTCTGATGCAGGGTGACCACCAAGCTGACTTCTAACTGCAGAGATCAGTTTTGCTGCTCTTAAACTTCATTTCAGAGCTATACTCTTAAATATGTTCTTTGTATCTTCCTTCTTTAGTTAATGGTGGTCTTCTCCATGTTTTTGCATGAGATTGCAGGGTTTTCCTTCTCATTGCTGTATGGAATTCTGCTGTATGACTTCCCCACAATTCATCCATTCTATGGATGTTGAACACTTGGGATGTTTCCAGGTTTGAGCATTTTAATATATTGTTGTTGATAGGTTTTCCTGTATTTCAGGTTGAGGAAGGCATCTTTAAACCTAAGTAAGAAGATCCAAATCTGTGGCAACTAGGTTTGGAGAGGAAAAAGCAGTGCTATAGTTCCAGGGAGGGAAAAGAGGACAGGAGGGATGAAAGGAAGGAAAGAGAGAAGCAGCAGAAGCCCCCTGGAGCTAAGCTCTACTCTTAGCTGGGAGATGCCATTGTTCTTTTAGTTTAATCCTTTGACTTCTCAGGCTATGATACCATGTGGAATTCCCTGAGAAGCATTTTGTAAAACAACATTGTTATGTCAAAGTAGGAAATCAGCAAAGATGGTAGATGCTTAGCAGGAAAATATTTTTAGTCTTGCTACTTAGAATCAAAGGAATCTTGTAAACAAATACAGTCTGTCAATTACTAAATGAAAACTGCATTAAAATTTATAAGGTAGAAGGGGAGGGAACAATTGCCAATTCACCTGCTTCCATTTTTGATAGATCTTGAAACACACACCCCCATCCAATTTGGGGTGTGTAATCATATTAAAAACAGCTACTGATCCTCTTAAGCATGAATTTTCCTTTTTCTTTTCTCCATTAAACCATGAAATGAGGAGAGAATAAATTAGAGATAGCATGTCCATAAGCTTGTCAGTTCAAATGTCATACTTGTTTTTACTCCTGAAATGTGAGGCTTTTTTTGTCTCCCAGAATGCCAAAACCGTCTGTCATCCAAACCAGCCCATTTCACCTTGAATCTCCAGCCCCTCTCTTTTTTTGTATATAACTTTGTATATATTTATTATCTATAGAGATGATTTTTCCCAAGATTCCTCAGCCTCACCTCTAAGTATATATTTTACATGAGATTTAAAAAATATATTTATTTATTTAAATTTCAGATTGATATAAGGGTAAAAATGTTTAGGTCACATTGTTTTCATTTCCAAGGTAAAGTTCAAGTTGTAATTGAGCCCTTCACCTAGAGGGCGTGCTGAACACTCTCACACTGTGCTCATTAGGTAAGATGTTGCCAAACACCCTCCGTCCTGCCCACTCCTCTCTCTCACCTCTCTCCTCCCCCTTGCTAGACTATTCCTGTGTTTTTCTTTCATGTGTCCAGCCTCTCTCTTCCGTAATGTTGTTCTTTATACATGCTTTGGTGAGTTAACCCAGTAGCTATTGGCCAAAAGAAAGCAGTTGTTTAGTTAAATTAATGTAACTTATTTTGTACTTCATATGTAATACGTTCTCTCTAATCCTTTCCACAGTTCTGAGAGTTATTAGTATTTTACAGATGAGAAAACTGAGGTGCTGTGAGATCAAGACCTGGGGCTTATAAGATGCACGGCCAAGGTTTAGATAGAAGTCTGTTCTTGCCTTCCATCTTCCCACCTGGAGTATGTCTGTGCTGAAACTTACATTCTTGAGCCAAAGCTGCAGAGAGTTATCAGATGGTGCCTGCTATCCTCAGCACACAGGCTCTTACCAGGAGGCTATTTGGTCCTGACATTTTGCAGTGTCTGGAGACAATAGGAGGGCGGGGCATACAAGTACTGCTAGACTCTGGTGGGTAGAAACCAGGGATGCTGCTAATAGCTTCCACCACGCTGGGAAGCCCCCACAGCAAAGAATTATCCAGCCCAAAATGTCAATAGTGCAAAGGTTGAGAAACCTGCCTGGCAGGGCGTGTGTACATCATGATGCTGTTCAGTAAGCCCAGAAGAGAGTTAAATTGCATTTGAAGGTGGCAATGAGGGATAGCTGAAAATATGTCGAGAGTCAGAGCATCTCGTCCCAAGTCCATTGTTAACGGGACTCAGTTTTACTCAAACAGACTTTCCAAACCTCAATTTCTTCCTGGGTGACAGTAGTATCTGTCTTATCTATTCATTCATTCATCAAATTTTTATTAACTACTCTTGGCGGTTTGGGACCCCAGATCCCCAAATCCAGTTAAGCTGGTTCCATTGCTGGGCTGAACTAAACAGTTCAACTGAGGCACGGCGGGAATTGAAAGCAAAAGTGAGTGGAAACTGAAATTAAAACTAAAGCCGCACAGGCCGCGAGACTAGAAAGCAAAAGTAACCTGCCCGGGTTTCAGGAACAAAGGGAAATCTGACGGCGCTTTCAAAGAGTTGGAAGTGCAGCCAGCCCTCTCGTGAAGGAGAAGAGGAGGGAGAGAGACCCCCAGGAGGGCAGCATAGTGTATAAATATACCTCTTTCTCTCAGTTTGAAGTTGGCTGTCGGTCATCTGCTGGCTTCCCTGCACCATCAGGCTTTATGTCCCTTCTCTGTTGGTCAGTGACTACTGTCCTCCTGTCTTGGTCACTGATGACCTAGGTTACTCAGGCCCACCTTCTTTCCCCTTTTTGGCTGAGAACTGCTGAGTGGTGATTGTTCCTATGGGCCCTCCAGACTTCCTTGCTCAGCAGGCCGGGCCTTCTTGCCATTCCCGCTGAAGCCCTTTTCATTGTGTCCCTTCTCACCTATGTGCCAGGGAGTGTTCTAGACAATGAGTACACAACAGGGAGCAAAGTAGGCATCATCCTGGCCTTCAAGTGGCTGGGTGGGAAGCAGACATAAGTAGAACTAGGGGTGTTCTGGTAACCACGCAGACACACCTGACTTAGGACAGTCAGAGAAGCAACATCTAAGCTGACAACTGGGAACAAGAAGTTAGGACGTGAGGAGAAGGAGAAAGAAAGTGTGGATTGTGTGGACAAAGCCCTAGAGGCGAGAAAGAGCCCAGGACAATGCAGGGACTGAGGCAATGTGCAGCGCGACCGGAGAGTAGAAGAAGGGAGGAAAGAGACGTGCCTGGGGAGGGAAGTAGGGCTCAGCCCTTTGAGGGTTTCGTGGGCCGCCTACAGGGAGAAACTTTAGCCTGGGAGAACAGAGGGAAAAAAAAAATAAAAGATTGAAAACAAGGGTGTGAAATAATCAGATTGTGTCTTAGATCACATAAGCTTCAAAGTGAAAAATGGGTTCTGCAGGCTGGGAAGCAGTTTCCATCCAATGGGAAGTGTGTTGTTGCTGTCTCGGCAAATAGTCAAGGTGCCCTCAGCTGGGGCAGGGGCAACGGGATGGGTAGAAGTGAATGCATTGAAGAGGAGGCCAATCAGAGATATCCCAGTCTCAGAGCAGCAGAGTATCCAGAATGAGGTATGACGGCCACTGCTGTGTCTAGAAGCTGAAAGTATCTCCAGTCACCTCAGCAATTGGATTCTGGGCAGCGTCTGTGTCTTTTTTGCCTCCTTAGAATGAAGTTTTGTGGTGTCTGAACAGCAGGGCCTGTTGGTCACGTGTCCACACTCGAGCTGCAAGGGATGTTGGGAAATGGGTTTGGGGCATCTCCTTGAGAAGGATGCCCTAAATATGGGAAGGATGATTCAGAGAGAAAGGCAAATATGCCCTGTAGTAACCATGGAGAGTGACTTGCTAGAGCCTATTTAGAAAGCAAACCTGAAAATACCTTTCAAATTGAAAATACTCTTCCTCTTAAATACCCCATTTCTTGGGCTTCCTTCCCTAGAAGTAAAATTACTCACACATAAGAACATATGTGCATGGGGACATTATGAGAGCAATGTTCTTTGTGGCAAAAATTTGGTAACAAAGCAAACGTCTTTCAACTGAGGAAGAGTTGAGTAACTTGTGCTACATTTATGCCACTAAATTATGCAGTCAATAAAAAGAACTGAGTTGGAGCTAAATCAATTGGGGCTGGGACTCCATGAATAAGTGAGGGACCATCTGAAGCACCTTAAATAAAAATCTCCTCATACTTAACCCAGATCTTGATTTTTCCATCTCCTAGGGAATGAGCAGGGAGGGGTTGTATTAGTACTACCGGCTCACCTCCTCCTCCTAACTCAGCACCCATGTCTAGACTCACGAACACACTTCACCCAGATAGGCAGGCCCACTGATAATGGCAAGGTTACCATGCTTTTGTTTACCAGCTTCCCATGGAAGTCTGGCTTCTAGTCTTAGATGGACCCTATATCCCCATTACACTGAGCTAGCTCTGTAACTTACTCCATCTTACAAGAAAGGTCTTAGTAGAAAAACACCTGAAATACAAGCCCGGGTTTGAGCTAAAAATTTTCTGTCTACAATTCCTGAGTAACAGCTTGACTAAAACAGCTTGGTAGTCTGTCTCAGTCTGCTCAGCTGCTGTAACAAAATACCATGGATTGTGTAGCTCATACAACAGTTAATTTATTTCTCCCAGTTTTAGAGGCTAGAAGTCCAAGATGGAGATTCTGGTTTATTCAGTTCCTGGTGAGGGCTCCTTCCCAGGTTGCAGACAGTCATTTTTGAGTGGCTGCTGTGTCCTGTGTCCTCACACAGCACAGAGAGAGGGCTCTGCTTTCTCCCTTTTTTTTATAAAGGCACTGTTCCCACCATGGAAGCTCTGCACTCATAGTTTTATCTAAACCTAATTATTTCCCAGTGACCCTACCCTCAAATATCACATTGGGAATTAAGGCTTCAGCATATCAATTTGGAGGGATGCAAACATTCAGTCAATAGTATGATCTCTGAAGCATTATAATATGGTGATTACGAAGACAAGCTCTGGAGCCAGATATAATCTTGTTCTGCCCCTCACCAGCCACCTGACCTTGGGCAAGTTACTTAGCCTTTGTGTGCCCCAGTCTCCATCTATAAAATGGGTTGGAATAGTGCTATCTCATGTTATGAAGATAAATTAGCTAGCAGTGCCTTGGATATACAAAGAGCTCAGTAAATATTATTATCAGCATTCTCTTCTGGATCCAGGTATGTCTCAAATTAGTCTGTTCTCAAAATACCCAACCAGCAAGTATCCCAGCAGCTTTCTCTCTATCCCAAACTTGGTAGAAACTCCCAGTTTAAAAACAAAACAAAGCTATATTTACGACACAAACAATATTACAGTAATGGGGCTTCATGAAGGACATGGCTAAAATTTCTGAGGGTGCGAGAGAGAGGAAGGGATTTCAGAAGTTCACTACCGTTGGGGATGACTTGGACCGTGCTCTCCCTCAGTAGTGTTCTATACTTGCAATGTTGCTATTTTCCATTTGCAAAAGCTTTATTTAACCATTGCAATTTGTGGCTTTCTCCAAGGCTAAGTATAGAGCAAAACATAATAATGCAAACTGGCTCACGCTGAGCCGAAATGAGTAGTGTTCTCTCCCCAAATCCTCCTGTGAGCTTTAATAACTTCTGTAATTTCCCTGTTATTTTCCAATATTGTATACCTGTTCCAGAAGTACTCATTTAGTCTTTTCTAAACTAGCTTGCCCCTGCAGGGAAAATGACCAAATGGCTCTGCTCCTCTCCCCCTGCCACACCTCTGGTTTTTGGTTTTCAGCTCCCATTCTGGGTTTACAACCAATTTAGCAGTTGTTGATCATGGTGAGAGGCTGTAATTGTGTCAGTACTGGAGATAAAATGGCTTGTCAGAGCAGTTTATTAGAGGGAAACCATTTCCAGGACAAAGGGAGAGAAAATGAGCAGGATGACATCTACCCAAGTACTTGCTTGTGGACTAAGAGTGGACTCCAGCGTCGAGTTAGCTTGGGTCATTTTCTTCGACTCCATGACACACTAGTCCCTTATTAGAGTTAAATATTGGTCTCTAACAGAAGGCAGGAGAGTCCCCTGTCCAGATTGAGGCATGGACACTGTGTTTAGATAGGAAGTTCTTAAGAAAAGCAAAATATTAATGCACAGCATGTCATGGGAACTCAGAAAATGTGAATTAAAATCCATTGACAAAAAGAAAGAGGCATGCTAGAAAAAGACAGTGGATTGGTCAATGATTCCCACATGGCTGTGTTTACAGATTATGCTTTTTCCTTTTTAATATTTGGATTGTCTTACCAAAAGGAGGCATGGACATTTCATAGTCCCCATATAAGAAGGGTGAGAAGTTTGAGCTGAAGTTTAGGATGAAAGCGGCTGTGGAGTGCCAGGAAAGTCTGAGGTCCCCCTCTACCCACACCCTTGCTCAACACAGTTGCCTACAGCTTCTTGAGTGCTCTGAGTGCTTCGGCACCTTTATGCCTTTGCTATTTTTGCCTGGAACATCTTTTTCTACACAGTACCCAGTGCCCCTACCCACACCCAATTCAAATAATGCCAGAGCTCTCCCAGCTATAATTAACCCTCTCTTCCTCTGTGTTCCTAGCACCTTGTTCATGCCTCTCTTACTTACTGTGTTTCGTCTCCGTGATGCTCCTAAAATCAGATCCTGTGTAAAAGATTTGGGCATGAAAATTTATTCAGGAGGAGATTCCAAGAAACACTGTGAGGGTGTAGGAAGTGAGACCAAGAAGGGAGAAAAGCCAAAAAAGAGTGCTTTAATGAGCGGGTTACTGCTGTGAGCAACTGTGGCTCAGCCCCACTGGGGATACTCTGACACTCTGGATGGAACGTGCTCAGCGTCCCTCTGAAAGGTAAGGGACTGATCGGCACCATCATTAGTTATGAGTTGCTCTGGGAGGTATTAATTCTCTGGCATTCCTGGTCTAAAGTGCTGAGCTGCTTCAGAGCTCAAAGGATGCCTTCAGACGGAGAAATGCTGGAAGCCATAGTCTCTAGGGGACTGTCCACAGGTTGGGAGTGGTGGTAGGGGAGGAAGGTTGAGGGATTATAGAGTTGATAAGTACAGCTAGTTGCAGTGATTGACAGTTTTTTTTCTTTGTTTGTTTGTTTTGAGACAGAGTCTCAAGCTATTGCCCGGGTAGAGTGCCGTAGCATCACAGTTCACAACAACCTCAAACTCTCTGGCTTGAGCAATTACCTTGCCTCAGCCTCCCAAGTAGCTGGGACTATAGGTGCCCACCACAATGCCTGGCTATACAATGATTGACAGTTATATGAGGTCTTTGAAAAGAGAGAAAAAACTTTACTCATCTTCATATGTCCAAAGTACCCAGCATGTAGGCTTTTACCTAGTAGGTTCAAACCAGAGATTTAAAACAGTTGTGAATATGATCATTGCATGCCCAAAGTATATACCATTCAGCCTTGTACCAAAAAGGTTTAATCACTGTTAAATAAATGAAGTTGGTTCACATTTCAAATATCTGATAAGTCAATAGTACATTCAACAAGTATACATAGAAATGCCTACTGTGTGTCAGAGAGTCATCAAACAGGGCTTGTCTCTGCCCTTGAGGAGCTGACAATCTTACGGGAAAGACAGGCAATAACAACTAATATAATGAAGGATGATAAATATATTGACTGACCTCTTCAAAATACTTTTCTTTTTTTTTTTTTTTTTTTGAGACAGAGCCTCAAGCTGTCCCCCTGGGTAGAGTGCTGTGGCATTACAGCTCACAGCAACCTCCAACTCCTGGGTTCAAGCGAGTCTCCTGCCTCTGCCTCCCAAGTAGCTGGGACCACAGGTGCCCGCCACAACGCCTGGCCATTTTTTGGTTGCAGCCGTCATTGTTGTTTGGCGGGGGATTCGAACCCACCACCTTAGGTGTACGTGGCTGGTGCCTTAGCCGGTTGAGCTATAGGCGCCGAGCCTTCAAAATACTTTTCACCCCTTGGAACCACAGCATAGTATAACACTGATTTTCGGAATATTAAATTTTTATTTTCTGCGAAGAGGAAGTTTATTTCTCCTATAAAGGATAGGGAATGGGGAAAATATTGATGATGCTGTCTTTGGTGTGATTTGGTACTTCATATAGCCTACTGTTGACCTGCACAATAATATAAAGTTGATAAACACATTTTGTATGTTATATGTATTATATATTGTATTCTTACAATAAAGTAAGCTAGAGGAAAGTAAATGTTATTAAGAAAAGCATAGGGGCTAGGTGCCTGTAGTGGTTAGAGTACAGGCCACATAAACTGAAGACGGCAGGTTCAAACTCAGCCCAGGCCAACTAAACCACAATGGCAACTGCAACAAAAAAAATAGCCAGGCGTTGTGGTGGACACCTGTATTCCCAGCTACTTGGGAGGCTGAGGCAAGAGAATTACTTAAGACCAGGAGTTTGAGGTTGCTGTGACCTGTGACACCATGGCACACTACTAAGAGCAATATAGTGAGACTCTGTCTCAAAAAAAAAGAAAAGAAAATCATAAGGAAGAGAAAATACATTTAATGTACATTTAAATACAGTACGTTATTGTATTTATTAATGCAACAGGTTTATGTTGTATGTTTAAAAAATGAATCATCTGTCTGAAATGGTGAGCAACTGAAGCTGTATATCTCAATCCATGGTACATATCAAGCAGGTCAGCTTTCTCCTGTGATATCATGACTTTTCTGTTTTGGGGAGAGTGCTTCCAGCATCACTAGTGGCACTTTGCATGCTTTCACAGTGTTATTCAAGGTTTATGATACTGCACAAAATATAATTTTAAAAAACTATGAGGCTTGGCACCTGTGGCTCAAGTGGCTAAGGCGCCAGCCATATATACCTAAGGTGGCTGGTTTGAATCCAGCCCAGGCCCGCCAAATGACAATGACGGCTGCAACCAAAAAATAGCCAGGCATTGTGGCGGGCACCTGTGGTCCCAGCTACTTGGGAGGCTGAGCCAGGAGACTCACTTGAGCCCAGGAGTTGGAGGTTGCTGTGAGCTGTGATGCCATGGCACTCTACCTAGGGGGATATCTTGAGGCTCTGTCTCAAAAAAAAAACAATGAGACCCACAAGAGATCACTTCTTACTATGCTAACACAATTTACTGGAGAGATGAATTGCTCACATGGAGCTAAAAAGCATCAATAATTAGCATCACACAGCTTTTAAAGTGCCCACTTGTACCACAATAGCAACAGGAGATATACAAAATTTTCACAGAATATAGCATGAACTATTGTTAATTTTACACAGTTATGATTTAATATTTCATCTTTATGTTGATTTACATTTCATTGAACTATGAATAGTGTCATGTATGATCTGTATTTGTGAAGGGTTTGATTAAAATTTGAACTTTTTATAATAGATTTGTATATTTAATGGTAGTGATAAAATAGATTAGTATGTAATATATTTATGTATTTATGACATACCTTTTTCTTAATTTTTTCAGTATTTCTAGGCTATGTGGTTCATCTGCAATATTTTTTTCAAATCATCATAACTCTCCAAAAAAATTTTCCAATGTATTCATTGAGGAAAAGTCCATGTATAAGTGGACCTGTGTAGTTCAAATCCATGTTGTTTGGGGATCAATTATACCTTATCCATAGAAAAATAAGAATTATATTCAAATTATCTCAGAAACCATATAAAAATAGAGCAAATTATTGAAAGTGCTGAGAGAAAAAATTGCCAACCTAGAATTATGTACTCTGTGAAACTATCCTTTAAAAATGAAAAAGAAATAGACTTTCTTAGACCAAAAAAAAAAAAAAAAAAATTGGGGGAATCTGTTGTCAGATTTCTGCCTTGCAATAAATGTTAAAAAAAACTTTTTCAGAGAGAAGAAAACTGACATAGGTCAGAAACTCAGAACTACATAAGAAAAGAAGAGCATCAGAAAAGGAATAATTGAAGATAAAATGAAAACTTTAATTTTCTCATTCTTAATTGTGCTAACAGTTCAAAATAATAATAGAAACAATGTATTCAATTATGTATGCTTATGTATAAATGAAAAGAGTGACAGAAGTGGTATAAGGAATAGGAGTAAGGAATTACAATTTTGCTATTATCAGGTACTCACATTATCTATAAACTGGTATAGTGTTGTTTGAAAGTGTACTTGAATTTATTATACAGATGTAGTTCAAACTCTATGGCAATTAATACAATTTTTAAAGTATAATTTATATGCTGAGAAGGAAAGGAAAATGGAACTATATAAAATGCTCAATCAAAACCACAGAAGTTTTCTAATAGAAGTTAGAAAAAGAAAGGAAAACAAAAACAGGAAAAAGAACAAGGGTAATGAGTAGAACACAGTAACAAATATGGTAGGTAGAAATTGAACTACATAAATAACTTTAAATGTCAATGGTCTGAATACATCCATTAAAACACAGATTGTCAAAGTGAATCAAAAAGTAAGACTCAACTATATATTGCCTATGAGACACCCACCTTAAATATAAAGATCCTTGTAGATTAGAAGTGGAGTGGAGAAAGCTATACCACACTAACAATAATCAAAAGAAAGAGGAGTTGCTACATTAATTTTAGAGCAGAATTCAGAACAAGGAAAACTATCAGGGATAAAAAAGGGGCAAAATACAATGATAAAAGGTCAATACTCCACAAAGACATAACGATTCTTAGTGTGTGTGCATCTAACAACTAATGTCCAAGGCAAAAGCTGATAGAACTGCAAGGAGAAATAGAAGAGTCTGCTATTGTAGCTGGAAACTTTGACACACCTATCAGAAGTGGACGTACCCAGCAAGCAAAAAATCAATGAGGATATGGTTGACCTTAACAGCACCATCAATCAACTGGATATAATTGACATCTATAAACTACAGTCATGAGTCATTTGATGAGGATATGTTCTGAGAAAGGTATTATTACTCAGTTTCATCATTGTGCACACATCATAGAAAACCTAGATGGTATAGCCTACCTCACACAGGCTATATGGGGTAGCCTATTGCTCCTAGGCTGCAAACTTGGATAGCATGTATGGAATACATGTAGCTAAATGGTGCAGCCACACTAGAAGATCATCTGGCAGCTTCCTACAAAACTAAACATTCTCCTACCATGTGATCCTTGTTATTTATCCAAAAGAATTGGCAATACCACACAGAAATGTGCACATGGATTTTTATATCAGCTTTATTGATAATTGCCAAGAATTGGAAGCAACAAAAAATGTCTTCACGTAGATAAATGGATCTAAACTGTGGCATATCCTGATGAGGGAATATTATGGGGAACTAAAAAGAAATGAATTACAAGCCATAAAAGGACATGGAGGAAACTTAAATGCATATTACTATGTGAAAGAAGCCAATCTGAAAAGGCTTCATGCTATATGATTCCAACTAATATATGACATTCTGGAAAAGGCAAAACTATGGAGACAGTAAAAAGATCATTGGTTGCCAGGAGTTGGGGAGGAACAACTAGGCAGAATGTGAGATTTCTAGGGCAGTGAAACTATTCTGTGACACTACAATGGTGGATACTGATAAATGTCATTGTACATTTGTCCAAACCCAGATAATGTACCACACCAAGAGTAAAGCCTAAGGTAAAATAGGCACTCTGGGTGATAATGATGTGTCAATGTATGTTCATTGATGTAATGAATGTACACTGTGCTAGGGGATGTTGATAGTGCAGGAGTAAGAACAGGGGGTAATGGGAACTGTCTGTACTTTCTGCACAATTTTGCTATGAACCTAAAAATGCTCTAAAAAATAAATTGTATTAATTTTAAAAAGTGTCTTTGATTGAATTGTTAGAAATACAAACCTGTATTTTGCCAAATTAAAAAGAATCTTTTTTTTTTTGAATCATGGTACAACTAATTAACTTTGGGGTGACATGATTTGACATGAGAATTCATGGTGCCTTTTTACATTTATATTTAAACTAAATATAATTCAATAAAGTACTTATTATGGATTCTACTGCCACTCACTTTGACAAGTACTATTGAGAAATATTAATCTTAAAATACATAGTTCAGAGATGCTGGATCATCTTTATTCATGAAATTATGTTCCCAGAAACAGTCTAGATTTCATTTACACAATTTGTGCTGCCCTGCATTTCATTTCCACATTTGTATTCTCTGCCTCCTTTCCTAAGCATGCTAAGGACTCCACATAATGGTGCGTGATTTGCAATATACACAGAAAGAATGTTTCTAAATTGTTTTAGGTTTTAAGCCTGGCTAATTATTAAACTATATATTATTCCAAATACAGATAATAATTGTTTTACCAATCTTATCTACCAAACAAAGGAAATTGTATCCACATTGAGACCAGGGAACTGAATGACCATCTTGTGACAGAGAAGAAGAATGTGGTAAGAAGAGAATACAGCGAATTTGGGGGCAAATTCTTACCTAACTTCTTAGATTCTGGAGGACATTTCACTTTGCCTTCAGTTTGACCTGCTCAACAGACACATTTTTTCAAAAAATGAGATCAATATAGCACCTCAGTTTATAATCACCAAAATGTGGAAACAACCTAAATGCTTACCAACCCAGGAATGGATCAACAAGCTGTGGTATATATACTATGGAATACTATGCAGCCATTAAAAAGACGGAGACTTTACATCTTTTGTATTAACATGGATGGAGTTGAAACACATTCTTCTTAGTAAAGCATCACAAGAATGGAGAAGCAAGAATCCAATGTACTCAATTCTAATATGAAGCCAGTAGATGATCTCATACATACCTTAATAAGAGAAAAACTCAAATCAATTCAAGGTGGAAGGGCAGGGGAAAGAGGAATCGGGGAAAGGGGAGGAAGAAGGGGGCTGGAGGTTTGGGTGTATGATACACTTCTTGTTGGCAGAACACAATTATAAGAGAGAGAGATTTTACTTAACAAATACAAACAGTGTAACCTAATTCTTTGTACCCTCGATGAACCTGAAACAATTAAAAAAAAACCCTATAAGGAAAATAAAATGGATCAAGATTTTTGATTTTGTTTTTAATCTTTCTTCTCCCTACTTTGTCTTTAATGATCATGTATTATGGATGTAATAAAAACATTTTTAAAGGAGCAGGATGTTTGCCTGAAAAGCTTCTAGATAGGAGCTCTCACTCATGGGAGCTCTAACCCAGGGATTCGTAACCACTTTTTTCTCTAGATCGTCTTTGGAAGTCTAGGAGCTCCACCAATACCTTCCCAGCAGTAGGTCCCTCTAGAAGAAGAAGAGCTGCTTTGAATAGAATGTCAGCCTCAGTAACACCCTGAACGCTGTGGGCAATGAGTGAGTGAATGGATAGGTGTACCTGCAAACAAAGGAAAGGAAACTGGTAAAGAAGTTCCCCAAAGTTCATGAAAGGCTTCTGATGGAATGCTTGCAGCCTTGTTTCAACAAATGCCCTTTCAAGGTTTCAGTCAAGCCCATCTTTTTTATCATACAAGCATTTAAAATATTAAACTTCCCCACTTTCCAAAAGGCTGGTTTAATTTGCAGACTCTGACAGATGACATTCTTTGCAGTGTGTCCCCCACCCCCTTGGGAGTGGCACAAGACTCCAGGCTGAACATCATCAAAGGCCTGTCAGAGGCTTATAGCTTAAGTAGATCTGAATGACCTGGCCCTGGCATGTGGTGGGGCCCTGGGGCACTTAGGGGCAAGACAGGAATTTGCAATGAGAAAGTTACTTATGGCCTCTGTTGGAGATCCTTTCAATTAAAGCTTTTAACATTTTTCATGAGCAACCTCCAGGGATTCAGTCTTTCTCATCACCAACTTTGATGGATGGCAGGCTAGCACAGCAAATGACTCACCCAGACCACTGCAAACACTGTCAAAACTCAGACACTCTTCCTAGGTTCCCCACAGGGACACAGGTCAAGCAGCTCCAAGAAAAGTTAATTTTACTTAAATCTCTCTTATTGCTTATATTTGTAAATGTTTTTTGTCTTTGAGTCAGTAAGGATCAAGAGAATGACAGCACCCTGTGGCCTCTTCACAGGCCTTCCTGGTAACAGGAGGCAAAACAGGCCTCATTGAAATCCCAGGCCTGTTACTTACAATGTGACTCTAGGCAAGTTCCTTAACTTCTCTAAGGCCCCATTTCCCTCATTTCTGTCATGGGCATAATAACGCCCATCTCAGAGTTTTCATTTTGATTCAAGGGAGGGACCTTGTTTATACCCAACATAAAGTTGCTTGTATTTAGGGTCAGTATGGGTGTACGATACAAGCATCTAACCATCTATACACACTCACACATATGAGCCAACACTTAACAACTGAAAAATTGCACACAAGTTCAGATTTCCAGTTGGTCTTGAAAATAAACCACAAGACCTGGCAACACTGGGCTGAGCCTAAGTGGCAGGTGTGCACATTCCAACCACTTCCTGGGACACTTACTTTATGACCAGCCTGTGCCCTTTGGCCATTTGACTGTGCCATTTTCTGTCTGTATTAACCTCATCCTCACTCCACCCTATGCCACAGGGCTATGGCAAGAACTTTTCAGCCAAACAGAAGCAAACTCCAGTCAAATAGACCGGGGGTGGGCAGGTGCATAGTTACTTTCAAGGAGGGGGTTCCTTTGTCTCTGACTTTGCAAGGAGTTAAACTTGGAAGAGAAGAATTCAGAAAAAAATGAGTCAAGTCTTTAAATTAAGAATTTTGGGGGGGGGGCATAGCCCTGGTTAAGAAGGCCTTCTGCCTTTCTCTATAGATGTGGCTGAGCAGATAGTGGTGTTGGGGAGTAGGAATAAATCAAAGGGTCCCAGGGCATATTTCAGCTCCAATATTGCTTCTTCATGAGGGCACTATCCATCCTGAGGTATGTTAACTTGTGAGATTTCTTTTTCTTGGTTGTCATAGTGATTGGAGGGCACCACCTACATTTGGTGGGTGTGACCAGGGTGGTAGAACCCCTGCAATGTACAGAGAAGTTCCTCACAATTTTCTGATTTGCTGAATCCCCCATAAATTCTGAACATCCTGCTAGATATTCATATTATTTATAATTATCTGAAAAACAGTAGGTATACTTACCCTCACCTAAAACTCAATACAAAACATTTTCAAACAGTTTTAATAAACATGGAAATTCCTAGGTTTGAAGGCACAGTGTAAGTTGAGAATAGAGTATACTTTCTTTGTCCAGAAATTCACTGAGTTGGTTTTCATTTTAGAAACTACCTGAAGGCAGCACTGTTCATTGAGGGTGACAATTCAACCAACTAAGTCATCTGTCTGTATAGATGCTTCATAGGGAGGTTTTTACCTATAGTTGCAAATGTCTGATTATTTTGTTAAGAATTATTTAGGGAAAGGCTGAGTGTGGTAGCTCACACCTGTAATCCTAGCACTCTGGGAGGCCGAGGCAGGTAGATTGAGCTCAGGAGTTCAAGATCAGCCTGAGCAAGAGTGACACTCTGTCTCAAAAATAGCTGGGTGTTGTGGCAGATGCCTATAGTCCCAGCTACCAGAGGGGCTGAGGCAAGAGGATCACTTGAGCCCAAGAGTTTGAGGTGGTGGTGACAAAGTAACACTCTGTCTCAAAAAAAAAAAAAAGGCATAATTTAGGGGCAAATGTGTGTGTTGCAGTGGAAAAGTGTGCACAGTCTATAGCACAGCCCTCTCTGTGTTATCTCATTCTGATTTCATAAGAGCTATTCTACTACCCTGTGAAATGTAGAGAACTGATTGCAGTGCAAAGTAATTTTTGTTGGAGACATACAAATTCTGACCTGACTGGTAAACACTCAGTTAAAATTGACTTCTCTTTCTCACTGTTGAAAAAGCTAGTTTTGCCTTCATTCGTATATTCATTTCAATATTCCTGATATAGAAATGTGTCCATTCTGAGATTTCTCTCTTATGCAGGTTATGACATTTGCCTGGTTCCTTATAATAAGTTAACTAAAATACAGAACATATGCTTATGGAGAGTGATGATTTTATCTTCTTTGAAAAAAGTTCTCTTTTAAGTCTTGTCTGGGCGTTTGTAAATCGAGATATATATCTTACTGAAAATCTTTTCCTCTTAGTTCTCCTGTTATAACAAGATGTTATTTATATATATTTTTAATGTGTCACATATGAATTTTCATTTCAGGAGACCAAAAGGGGTGTTCAAATTTTTGTTATTAAAGGGATCATGGGAACTGGCAGGGTTTGGAATCACAGATTCCATTAGAAATTCTCTGAACAAACCCACAATTAACTGATGAGCTGGGTCATTATTTTTTCAGACAGAAAGTTCCCGAGTTCCAAATTATTTAGAGCAATTATTAAGCTTTGAATTGTTTTGAGAACCACCCCCTTCCCCAACTTCAGCTTAGTTTAGACAGGACGATTACAAAATAGATATTTATATGTACTGATGACCTAAACTTTTTAAAATATCTTCCTCCAGATCATAAAAAACAAAACTATTCTAGACAATGTCTGGCCATTTTAGGCAATGTCAAAAAAGATTAAATGAAGGCACTTCCTCTTACTTCTTCTTGATTAATATTTTTTTGGCCCAAGATGAGAGCAGCCCACAGAGAGCTCATTCACCGTGTCATGAGGAGAAGCTTGACCTGACTTATAGCCCCATAGTGAGTCCTAGGACCTGCCATTATAAAACACTCAAATGATGCCACATTTTAGAATCCCAAAAGGGTAGGATTTCAGGCTGAACTTTCTTTAAGCTCAGAAGAAGCAATGAACTGGCTTCCTCATCTTGACACCATCTTCCCCCTAGCTGCTAGGAATACCTTCAGCTGACAATGATGAATGAAAGAAAACAGAAGAAGAAAAGATCCACTCATGGTTGTGTGCTACTAAAATATCCTTATTTCAAGATAATTGTTTTTCTTTTTATTTAATAAACACATTTACACCACCCCCTCCACACACACACATACAGAAAAGCTTAGCAAATAAAAATAAGCTTTAGAAAATTTATAAGCCTGGCTTATATATTGCTTTATTTAGAGTATAATTCTCACACATTTTTTCCTTCCACCTACCAAAAGGAACATGCATAATAAATGAAACCAAGCTTGGCAGGAAATCCATCAATAAGGTTAATTTAAAGTGTAGGCAGAATAGCAAATCTCCATATGGCTATCAAGACATTTGTTCATGTTTCAAAACCAATTGACTTCCAAACAACTGAATGTGCCTCTCAGAAGTAAATGGATAGAAGAAGGAAATCCCAGCAAATTAAACATCCATATTCTCACCCTGATGAAAAATCTTCTGGAAATTCATTTTTAGGGTTGCTTAAAATATAAGAGCAAGGCTGCCTGATTTCAAACTCCGGTTTCATCACTCACAAGCTCTGTGACTTGGGCAAGACATAAAATTCCATAAGCCTTATTTCCTCATCTGTGAAATGATGAGAACAGTCAATGCTGTATGTATGACATTACCTTGTGTGATATTACATGACTATACTAGGTAAGCCAGGAACACGCTCAGCATTGTGCTTGACACTACTATAATTATGAAATATTTAGGATTTGATTTGTTTTAAATGCCATAAATTGGTAAGAGGGTATGTGCAATAACCAAGAGAGCATCATTTTAGAGATTAATGATTTTAAACAGGTGGCTCCTCCAAAGAGGAGATAAGGAGATAAGGCCTGAGGAAATGACAGGCATTTTTGTTTTTTAACATAAATGAACTTGATTCTCCCCAGGGCTTTATTTTTTCCATCAAAAACTGTTCTAGAAAAGGACCCCGAATCACACTGGGAAAAGACAACTTTCCCATTGATTCCATTGGGTGTTCAGTACATACATAAAACACAAAATGGGGGAGTCTTAGGAACGAAGGTTTTAAATATATTCAGTGGTAAGATGTTAGTATTTGTTTTCTGATAACTGGTGATACTGTATCTTGCCATGGAGTTTAAATCATCCCAGAGCAAATGGTATCTGAAGGTGTTGAGTCTAGGGCTATCTTTTTAATATATAAAATTCACTCAAAAAACATAAAGAATCTATCTGTGCCTATCTAACAGAGTAAAGGCAAGTTGTAGTTTCCTGAGTGTAGTTGGAAACCATTTTTTGTCGATTTAAAACAAAGGACAAAAATAATATTGCATTTATATATGTGGGGTATGCCTAAGCATAGAAAGTAAGTCTAGATGGAGACTCATCAAATTTTAAATGTTGCTTTATCCCCCAGGAAGATGAGTGGTGGAGATGTAACAGACATCAAAAAGGAGGAGATTCCCTCTTTAAACGATGCTGATTCATAAGCAGCTAATAAGCACATGTATTATTTCTGTAATAGGAAGGACGGAAGGAAAGAAGGAAAGGGAAGGAAAGGAGAGGAGGGGATGTAAAGAAGAGAAAGGAAGAGGGGAGGGGAGAAAAGGGAAAGAAGAAATGAAGGAAGGAGTGAAGAAAGAAAGAAAAGAATTACTTAACTTCTTGATTTTCACCCTTTTGTTTCCTCCCTAAGGTCCCCTTTAGCTCTAAAAGTTTGAATCTATGTGTTAAAAAAACAAAAACAAAAACTGTAAAAACACAAATGGCTAGCAAGGATATATTTTGAAAGGCAACTTTTACAGTATGTTCATTGCTGGCATAGATTTATTCCAATTAAGACTGTTGTTCAAACTAACCCTAGAGAAAAATTGTTTTTCAAATCATCCAAAAAAAAAAAAAACTGTGAAATTATACTCAGCATAGTTTTTCTTTAAGCATATTTGAGTTTAATGATTTGAAATGTGGCAATCTTTAAAAGATGTCAGAATTTATCTTCCCGGAATGCCTTCACCCTTCCAATCTCAACCAGGTAAAATCCAACTTAACAGCATTAATTAAACTCCTAATCATAAAGTTCAAAAGTCATGAGCTTTTATTCTAATTTTGCTATATAGCTTTATTACCTCAGGCAAGCTAATTAATTAAGCCTCAATTTCCTGATCCATAAAACTAAGAGAAAACCAGAGCACTTAGGCAACAAAAACAAATAAAAGGCATCCAAATTGTAAAGAAGTAAAATTATCTCTGTTTGTGGATGGCATGACCTTATCTGCACTTGATTTTAGCCAAAAGGCTGAGAAGTGATGATATGATCTTATCTATACAGAATCCTAAAGATCACACACACACCTGTTAGACCTAGTAGACTAACTTAAGTTGCAGTATACAAAATCAACACACAAAAATAAGCTGCATTTGTAACAATGAATAATTCAAAAAGGAAATTAAGACAATTCCATCCATAGTAGCATCAAACAGAAAAAAATACTTAGGAACAAACCTAACAAAGGAGGTGAAAGACTTGTACTGAAAACAATGAAACATTGCCAAAATCAATTCAAGAAAACACAAATACATGGAAAGGTATCCTATGTTCATGGATTAAAAGATTTAATATTGTTAAGATGCCATACTGTCCAAAGGGATCTATAAGTTTTGATATAATTCCTATGAAAATCCCAATGGCACATTTTGCAGAAATAGAAAATTTTGCTGTAAAATTCATATGGAATTTCAAGGGACCTTGAATAGCCAAAATGATTTTGAAAAAGAAGAACAAAGTTTAGGACTCACATTTCTTGATTTCAAACATTACAAAGCTACAGGGACCAAGACAGTGTGGTTCTGGTAGGTAAGATAGATAATAGAACAATAGAGTAGAATAGAAAGCTCAGAAATAAATCCTTACATATATCATATGTTCTTCAGCAAGGATGCCAAGACCCCTCAAGGAGGAAAAGAAAATCTCTTCAACAGTGGTATTGGGAAGATTAGATATCCACATGAAAAGAAGGAAGGTTGACCCTTTTCTTATATCACATACAAAAATTAACTCAAAATAGATTCAAAACCTAAATGTAAGACCCAAAGCTATAAAATTTCTAGAAGAAAATCTTTATGACATTAGACTTGGCAGTGATTTCTTGGATATGACAACAAAAGCAAAAATAGGCCAATGGAACTACATCAAAGTTAAAGATTTTGTGCATCAAAGGACATAACATAGTGAAAAGGTAACTATGGAGTGGAAGAAAATATTAGCAAAATCACATTTCTGATAAAAGACGGATATCCAGTATAAAGAACTACTATAACTCAACAACAAAATAATCACATAGCCCTATTAGAAAATGGGTAAAGGACATGAATAGACATTTCTCCAAATATGGTGTACAAATTGTCAAGATATGAAAAGATGCTCAACATCACAAACCATCAGGGAAATGCAACTTATAACCACAATGAGATATCACTTATACCCCTTAGGATGGTTGCTATCAAAAAACTCAAAAAATAATAAGTGCTGGTGGGGATGTGGAGAAATTGGAACTTGTTCAATTCAAGAAATTGGAACTTATTTAATCCATGAACATAGGATACCTTTCCATGTATTTGTGTCTTCTTGAATTGGAAGTGAGAATGTAAAATGGTGCCATCACTATAGGAAACAGTAGAGAGATTTTCTAAAAAACTAAAAATAAAACTACCAAATGATACTAGATATATATCTAAAAGAATTAAAAATAAGATCTCAAAGAGATATTTGCACACCTATGTTCACTGCAGCATCATTCACAAAAGCCAAAAAGTGAAAGCAACCCAAACGTTGCTTCATCAACAGATGAATGGATAAGCAAAATGTGGTATATACATTGCAATTGAATATTATTCAGCCTTAAAAAGAAAGGAAATCTCACACACTACAACATGGATAAACCTTGAAGTCATTATGCTAAGTGAAATGAGCCAGTCACAAAACAAAGATAGTCTGATTCCAAAGACTACTTTAGTCTTTCTATCTAAAGTAGTCAAATTCCTAGAAACAGGCCACGCAGGGTGGCTCATGCCTGTAATCCTAGCACTCTGAGAGGACAGCAGGTGGATTGTTTGAGCTCAGGAGTAGGAGACAAGCCTGAGCAAAAGCAAGACCCATCCCTACTAAAAACAGGAAAACTAACTGGGGAATTTATTGTGGCAGGCACCTGTAGTCCCAGCTACGTGGGAGGCTGAGGCATGAGGATCAATTGAGCACAGGAGTTTGAAGTTGCTGTGACCTGTAATGCTACAGCACTCTATCCTGGGGCAACAGAGTGAGACTATCTCAGAAAAAAAGAATCATAGAAACAAAGTAGAATGGTAGTTACTTGGAGCTGGGAAGAGAGGGAGAGGGGAATTGTTACTGAATGGGTATAGAGTTTCAGATTTGCAAGACGAAAAAGTCCTGGAGATTGTTTCACAACAGTGTGAAGACACTCAACACTACTAAACTGTACACTTAAAACACGCTTACGATGGTAAATTTTATGTCTTTTTATGACAGTAAAAATAGGAAAAGAGTTAAATGAGGTGCATGTGAGGGATATAAGAGGGTGCTTGAAATATAATAAGTGTATGTTCATTACTCGATATTAACTATTAATGAAGTTAATACACTAATTAAGCTATTAATGAAGTAGGAATTCCACTCCTACAAGGTGGTTTCTTCCCTACTACCTTACCCCCAGCCTCTTCCCAACAGGCACAATATCCTTGTTTCCTAATGTGTCCTTGTATGGAAACATTCTCTTCTGTTTCATACGTTCTGCACTCAGACCTTTGTGCTGTCAAAGGCAGGGGCAGTGAATTGTTCAACATGGTGTTTCTTGCTGGGTCTCACCTAACTCTGTATGTGTAGTAGGTATTCACTTTTTGAAAAATTTAATTCCTTTTGTTCTCTTTGTCATGAGCAGAGCACATCATATGGAAAATACAGTCAATAGTAAAATAGGAAATGAGAAAAAAATCATCCCAAATCTCACCAGGTAAAACCAATCATGGTTAATATTTCATTGCTCCAGTAACTACCTTTTGAATTAAGCAGAATGAAAATAAAATGCTACCTTGCCTTAAAAGGAAAGTAGGACTTGGATATTGAAATAAGGTTGGAAACCATGTTCCTTGAGGGTATTTGAGGGTAGGCTGAGGTATCTGGTAGCCAAGAGTTTGATGGGAAGTTGGAATAAAGAGACAGTGTTAACCATAATAATACAAGTATAGCTCTTTTAGCTAATATTATTTTGGTTGTCGTCAAAAGAACTCAACTCTGGCAACTGAAGCCGAAAGATGAATTAATTGCTGTCAAAGTATAATTTTCAAGGAGCTAATTATATGACTCTCTTGCCCAAAATATAATGTGTATATGTCAAAGATTGATTTAACTAATTAATGAGGAAACCAGCAAGACCGTAAAGCTGGTTCAAAGGAGGAAATATGAGATGGGTGTACACATAGAAGAGACCAGACGTGGCAGTCAAAACAAGGCAGAAAAACAAAGCAACGTAACTAGAGCCTCTATGGATATCTGTTCTGCTCAATAGAAATTATTTGCTTCTCTATTAGACAGAGATAATGTACAACTTAAATACACGTAGCTAATAGTTAACTTTAAGGAAACTGGGCCCTAATCAATAGCCACGTGTGGGCCAAAATCCTGCCTTACAGTGTCACATGTCCCTTAGGCATGCCTGTTGGACAGTTCTTCAATATAAGATGTAAAGGCATGTGGTCTTCCATCCTCCTTCCTTATTTCTAAAGTTTTAATAATCCTTCTAAATTCCAACCAGGAGTCTCCACAGGGGGACACAGGCACTGCAGGAGGTAACAGGAAATGAAGTACAGGGGTATAGGGGCAAGAAAGGCAGAACTTCCATTAAGGATGACTTAAACTCCTATTTATAATTCCCGTTGTATGTATGTTTTAGGATGTGTATATGAGTAAAGCTTATGAATGGATAAACATACATGTATCAGAGTGTCCTAGTCCATTCCTGCTGCTGCAACAAAATGCCACAGACTGGGTAATTTTCAAACAGCATAAATATGTTTCTCATAGTTCCAAAGGCTGGGAAGTCCAAGATCAAGGTACCAGCAGGTCCAGCCTGGTCTCTGCTTCTAATATGGTGCCTTGAACTCTGTATCCTTTGCAGACGATGAATACTGTGCCCTCACATGGTGGAAGGGCACAAGACAAAAAAGGACCTAGCTCGTTTCCTTCATGCCTTTAAACCCAAATCCCATTCATGAGGGCTCTTCCCTCCTGGGGAAGGCTGGATGCAGAGTCCACAGGAATTAAGCAGCCTCCTAAAGGCTCCACCTCTTAATACTATTGTTTGGAGATCAAGTTCCGACATGAATTGTGGAGGGGAATAAACATTCACATCTTAGCATATAGATACACGGATAAACATAAATGCAATAATCAAAAAGTGTTGGGGCCTTCTGGGTAAAGTCTTTTGTTCGTTGGTTTGTTTGCATTTTTACATTTTTTTGCTTTGCATTGCCGACTCACTTCCTTAACCTTCCTCAGCTTGTTTTCTCAGTCAACGTTCACAAGGTTGTTATCCAGCAGGGTGGACTGAGAACCTCGCACTCCTTCCTTGCAGCGTGAGGAGGTGGAACGTTTTCATCTCTAGAGAGTTCAGGGGATGATTGGAGGCAGCCCTGTTTTCCTTCTGTGCCCTCGCTGGGAACCCATGGGAAAGAGAAATCCGCTTTCTCACTCCTTTTTGTCCCTGGCTCTGGCCTTTGTGAGGATGGAGGGAAGTTTGCCATGCAATGGGGTGTGGGTCACACAACACGATTCTCAAATTCCCATGCTGGGCTTTCAGAAATCATGTTGGTAGGTGGCATTGAGTGATCTGAAAATTAGAGGGAACCCAGGTCCTCCCTAGCCTTGAAAAACCAAAGGGCATTGGGTGGCGCCTATGGCTCAGTGAGTAGGGCACCGGCCCCACATACCAAGTGTGGCGGGTTCAAACCCAGCCCCGGCCAAACTGCAACAAAAAATAGCTGGACGTTGTGGTGGGCACCTGTAGTCCCAGGTACTTGGGAGGCTGAGACAAAAGAACTGCCTAAGCCCAGGAGCTGGAGGTTGCTGTGAGCTATGATGCCACGACACTCTACCAAGGGTGACAAAGTGAGACTCCGTCTCTAAAAAAAAAAAAAAGAAAAGAAAAACTGAAGGGTAATGAAGGCTGGATGCAGAGTCCACAGGGATTAAGCAGATTTGCTTCTGGAACAAAGTGCCAGGTTTGTCCCCAAAGCCAAACTGAGGGAATGCTCAGAGCTTCTGGAGCAAAACACTCCAAGTATGCTGTAACATTAGTATTACTGGGCATTTTCAGAAATTACTAGTTACACTTGGTTGAATAAATGCTGTTAAATGCAATTAAGAATGTATTGTATGTTAACTTCATGGATGAGCTAAGAAAAATACTTATTATCTTGTCTCTCTCTAGGAGATACAGCAAAGCAATCCGCACATACTGGGAAGCTTTAGATTCTTGCCACTGTTGTAGAGAACAAGAAGGAGGAGAGAGCAGAGCTCCACAGCCTTGCTTGGGATGTCCCTTCAGCTCTCCTACCCGACACAGATGCTTCACATCCACCCCTTTCCCTAGCGTGGGGGACTCCTTTGAGAAAGGAGTTTGGAGAAGTTGAGAAGGGCAGCTTCCTCCCTGGTCCCAAATGGGTACCCTTAATGAGATGACATTCTTGGACAGCCCCAAGGATGGGTGATGGCACAAGAAAGAGGGGAGTCTGACCCCACCAAGAGGAAGGGATATTTATTCATTTAGACAGAATCTCACTATGTTGTCCTTGGTAGAGTGCCAGAACATCATAGCTCTCAGTAACCTCAAACTCCTGGGCTCAAAGGATCCTCTTGTCTCAGCCTTCTGAGTAGCTGGGACTACAGCCTGGCTAATTTCAGAGATGGGGTTTCACTCTGGCTCAGGCCAGTCTTGAACTCCTGAGTTCAAGCAGTCCACCCATCTTGGCCTCCCAGAGTATTAGGATTACAGGCATGAGCCAGCGCACCCAGCTAGGAGGAAACTTGTAGAAAGGGCCTGGTTTAGACTCTCAACCTCCCACTACAGCTCCCCAAACTGGTTTTCATATTTTCTCCAAAAGGATGGGATATGCCTACCAGCTGGTTTCCTCTGGGCAGCCCCACCCCCCCTTTTGATTGTAAGGTACTTCCAGAGTGGATTGTAGGTATTGGGCCTTGGTTCACCTCTGCAGAGAAGTTTTATGATTTTATGATTTGTTTGACAACTAATCATGCCAGGTACTGCCCTTGTAAGTCTTCACTTGGTGTAGCTGGGACAGTGGCTTCCTTGATCTCCTGGTGGGGTCCCTCAGCAGCAGTACAGAGTCACCTGTGGGATTGTTAGCTGAGTAGACCTTCAGCCCAGCCCAAAGCCTACTTAAACAGACTATGAATTTCAATTAGATTGGCCAGGTGATTTGGATACATATTAGTTTGACAAATTAAACTTTAGTTTTAGCAGATCTAAGAACAAATCTTAACCACCTCCTTACTGTGTGCCTTCCAGAAAATTACCCCACTTCTCTGAACCAAATTACTTCTCTTCTGTAAAGTGAAAATAAAAAGAGGTTCCGCTTTATAAGCTCTTGCAAGGAAAATGTATGGTCCTATATATATAAACCATAAAACCTAGCACAGAGTAAGTACCCAGAAAATAGTCTGAGAGTACTGTGCCACCCTCCCACACACAGAAAGCCAGTATTGCTATACCTGTTAAAGGCTGTCTCACCTGCCTGGCGTCTTCTTTTCTCAGCCTTGATTCACAAGAGGCTGATTAATAATACTCTACCTGGTGGCAAACAAAAGAGGTATAATTTTGATATCCCTCAAAGATCATCAGGGGGATTCACTGACTAGAGATAAAGAAAACAAGATTCAGTTTCCGGCAAGTCACCCACCATGATATATAGTTTGCAACATGGCCCCAATTATCCCTATTTCACACACCTGTCTAGTCCCCTCCCACTTGAAGGATTTGGACAACAGCTAAGATACTGTGGCAATGACCAAGTGTGACTTCCAAAGGCAGGTCATAAAAGAAGCTGTAGCTTCTGCCTTGCTTGCTCTTGGTCACTCACCCTCGGAGAAGCCAGCGCCATGTCATGAGGACACCAAAGCAGCCGTAAGGAGAGGTCTGCGTGGTAAGGAACTGAGGCTGACCCCCCAGTAGGCATCAGCTGGCCAACCCCATGAATGGGCCATCTTAGAACAGGACTCTCCAGCCCTGCTGAAGCTTTAAATGACCACAACCCCGTAGCCCAAGGTGACGTTTTAACTACAGCCTCATGAGAGATCACCCAAGCCAGAACCACCCAGTTAAAATGCTGCTGAACTCTTGACTCGTAGAACTCATGTGAAATGGTGAATATTCATTGTTAAGCCACTGCCTTATGGGGTGATTTGTTATGCAGCAACAGATAATTAATATGCCTGCTACTGTAGCCAGGTGTGTGTGTGCCCATAAATCAGAGTTCGCACCACTGGTTTCACCTTAGAATCGCTTGGGACTCTTTTAAAAAAACCCATGCTCAGACCCCATGATTTGACTCATCAAATTTTTAAACTTCTTTTCATGATTCAGACATACAGCCAGGGTTGTGTACCCACCACCATAAACGTTTCTTCCTCTTTTTCTTGCTTTTGCTGGTAGGTACAGGGCCTGACTTCTGGTACCTGGAGTCTGACTCAGGACATGCTACCCCAGGGCTAAACGCTTTGTGACGTATCCACGTTATCCCCCAATACGTTTGCTCTAACTGCTGGGTTTGCATTCATTCTACTCACCAGGCCTTTGAAACTGTTTTCCTAATTAATCCTAATTTATCTCCATGGGGCAAATTATATCACTGTCTCCTTTATAGAGTGACAAACTGAGATTCATAAATGCACATTCCTTTTTTGAATAAATATTTCTTGTGTGCCAGGGACTGCTCCAGACAGTACATCAATGTGATGCCTCCTGGTGAAGGCGCCTTCTCCTGGTGCTGCTGCGTACTGGCCTGAACAGCCCCTCTGCATGGCAGGGAGCTGCCGGGAAAGAGCATTTTGCGTCAGACAGCCAGGGTGGGGGTGGGGGGCAGGTGCAGACTTTCCTGTCTAATCATTCATTCAATCCTCATCCTTTAGGTGGCGCTACGCACATCACACTCTCCCTGGATATGCTCCCCAGCATTGTATAAGTCAGTGACCCTGCTGTTTTTATCACTGCGATGCTACAGATGGGTCATCTAAGGTCAAGGATGATTCTAAGACCACAAAACCAACAAGTGCTTGCCACGTGTCAGGGGGGTTTGCAAGCTTCTGCAGAACAAGATATCCATTTTCTACGTAGGCCATTCCCAAGATGCTGTAGGTGGTTGAACCTTATGAGCAGTGTCTGAGCAGTGCCTGGCAGGGTTCTCCTGCAGGAGTCAGGGACCTAAGAAACCAGGGTGGGGAGCAAGTCTCCTAGCTGAGGATCCCAAGCAGATTGTGCATCTTCATGATTATATTTAGCTTGTACTGCGTCACACACTCAGCCAAACATAAGAAAACACAGTGTCTGCCTCCAAAGAACTAAATATACAGAAAGACAGAAAGAGAGCTATGTCAGAAGGAAGAGACTATGTGTCTCCTCCCGTGCTATTTCCAGGCTCTGGTTTGCACGGACAGCTGATACCAGATACTGAATCAATATTTATTGTTGCTTTTTGTTTTTTTTACTCAGTAGGCACAGTGAAAAGACACTGGTAACATGGATCTCTGCCCATGGATTCCTCAGCTGTACTGACGTGTGAGCAGACGGCAGCCTCAAAGTCCAGAACGCGGTTCTTGAGCTTTACATGCATCAGAATAAGGAGAGAGCTTGTTAAAACATGAATTGCAGGGCCTCATTCACAGAGATTCCAATGTCTGTGCATTCTAGCAAGTTCCCAGGTGATGCTGACGCTGTCCCTCTGGGAAACATGCTTTTAGAACCTCAGGGCTCCAACAAGGTTGTCCCTTGGATGCTAGAAGGGTCCCAAATCCAAGATGTGTAAGTGGTAAATAATAAAAAGGAAAGATGACCGTGGAAAAGTCAGGGGAAGAGTTCACTACAATTGGTGTAGAAAATAAGTTGACTCATGCACTTGTAGCTATATATGCATGGACTATCTCCAGTTGCTCATAAAGAAAACGTGACTACAGTTGTCCCTCAGTATACACAGAGGACTGGTTCCCTGCCCCCCATGTATACCAAGTCCACATGCATGCTCAAGTCCCACCATAGGCACTGGAGTCCAGAACCTAAAAATTAGCCCTTCGTATACTCAGGTTTTGTATCTGACAAATGCTGGGTTTTCCCTTCTGCTGCATTTGATGAAAAACATCTGCTGGTAATGCACCATGCAGGTCAGATGGTGTTGTTCTGGGGTCAACTCTAACTGTTGCCTCAGGCCTGGAGTCAGGGGTGCTATGTTGGCTGTTCTGTGGGTCCTGCCTCAACACTAACACTTTCCAGAAATTTTCAGCTTTGGTGTCCCACTGATTGAGCTCAAATCACGTCTTTCCTACTTTCTGCCCTGCTCAGCGCGTCCTCTACAGCCTCCACTAGGCTGTCTCCCTTGATGGTTGATGTCCTGCTGGGTTTCACAAATGGAAAGCAAAAGATCTGAGAGTGGGTTTGTCTCGAGGGAGCTCTGTGAGTGTTCCCAACCAGCTCCTCTTCTTTCTCCAAGACTCCTCCTCCTCCTCCAAGGCTCTAGCTCTCACTGGGCTCCACCAACACAGCTTCCTTCTTCAGGCTGTTGCCAGTTTGGGGTCCTCCTCATCATGTCTTTATCCCCTTAACCCACCCACCTCTGTAACCAACCCCTTCAATAACGTCTCTGCATTCGAACCTTCTGAAGGGGAACTGTGTCTCCTTCCAGGAGTCCTACAAAGGGCTGAGAAACTTACTGTTCACTATCTCTCCTTTTGTATCATTTAAATACTTTGGGACATGTCTCTAATATCTGTTCAAAAAAGAGAAAATATTTAAAAATAACTCATGGAATGCAAATTCAGTCTTTGATATTCTAAAAGAGTAAGTTCCGTAGAGAATTGGTCTACTTTAGAGACTAATGTCTCTTCCACTTGTTGGCCTTTAACCTGAGGCCAATATTGTGTTGTTATTTATCTTCTTATATTCCAGCCCCTCGGTACAGCTAAATTGAAAGCTCTTGGAAGACAAGGACCACAGCTGTGCATATGGTACATGGGGAGTTAGGGTATAATATGGTGAAAAGAAATTTTCAACTTTGGTGTCCCACTGACTGAGTTTAAATCACATCTATGCAACTTGCTCGCGTTGATTCTTGTCCCTTCTAGGTTTCTTGGGGGACTCTTCACCTCA
This sequence comes from Galago senegalensis, assembly GCA_963575145.1. Taxonomy (NCBI): domain Eukaryota; kingdom Metazoa; phylum Chordata; class Mammalia; order Primates; family Galagidae; genus Galago; species Galago senegalensis. Next base: position 22,985 of record CAUYTI010128102.1, on the reverse strand, counting down.
TAGAAGGGGTTTGTACTGTTTCTACATGGCCTGGCCTCTTGGATGCCATGAACATTAATACTTTATCTTTATTTTATGACCCTAAGAAGTAAGCCATTAAACTCTTCATTGTTTTCATACAAATATATGTGGACAACATCTACCCTCACCCGGTACCTGAGCTGCACCCAACCCTGGCTGGTGTAAGAGGGGAACAGGCATAAAGCATTAGAAAGGGTTTGGGCCTATGGCACTGAGACTTAGAGGACAAAAAATGGTAAATGATGGTTTTGAAAGCTTAACATCTATTTAGCAAGAGTAATGATTTAAAGTGGGAAGCGCCAGATGGTGTGTGTTGCTAATAAAGCCCATCTGTGAGCCCCATCATGAATTATAAACTTGATTTGGACGAGAACATCTCCTGCTGTTTGCCCCAGGTGCTAAAATGTTTCCTTCTAGCTCCAGGGTCAGGTAGGAGGTGAGGCAGGTGGAGGTGCATGTTGCTTAATACTATATAATAGTTTTATATAATAGAAAAAACAAAAATCATGAAGGCAATTTTTTTTAAGGCTATAAAATATTTGGGCTGTCCACAGGGCCATGTGGAGACTGCCTGATTCACACATGAGCCTACCCCCGGGACCATGGAGTGGCTGCATGAGGGTTAAGGACTGCATCTCCAATGCTGGATGGGGACAATTCCTGACCTTCTGCCCCAAGGCCGGTGGCCCCAGTTTCTGAGCCTCTCATCCCCACTTGGGCTCCTGACAAGGGCTGCAGCTTCTCTTGAGTTAGAGCCCAGTCTGCTACTGCTTTTCCCCTTTGATCCTGCAAATGCCCCCTCCCTGTGACATGCCAGCTGCAGATAATGAGTTTTCTCACCTTCCTCCCTGGTCCCTGGGAACCAGGCCACCTGGATGACCCAGCCTGGATTCTCTCACAGAAGGGAGGTGTAGATGCTGAGCAAGTCACTTAAATCTCTGAGGCCCAGTTTCATCATCTGTGATGATACTTCACTGAAATTCCACTAAAGAATGGAAAAGCAAGTAACCAATGTACTCAATACTAATATGAAGCCAGTTGATGAGCTAATACACATCCACACAAGAGTAAAACCCAATTCAATTCAAGTTGAGGGGAGGGGGCATGGTGTGCTCCCACCTAATGGGCACAAGGTAAGGTATATGGCACACCTCCTGGGAGCAGGACACAACTACAGCAGGGCCCTTACCTAATGATGCAAACACTGTAACCTAATCATTTGTACCCTCATATTCATCTGGAATGAAAAAAAAAAAAAAAGGAAAGAAAAAAACTGATGTAAACCCAGCTGAGGATGGTAATGGGAATAGAGCAGGCCAACCATAACATCCAGCCCCAGGACAGGTGGCCTGCTACTCCCCACACCCCGAGCACATTCTTTCCTTTGCTTTCTGTCTCACCTGCCATGACTGCACTTTCCACGCTCCCCACAAATCCCCAAGTCAACACCTCTCTGTGAAGTGTCTTTACCATACTCACCTCCAGTGGTCTTTCCTTTCCAGAATCCCTGTGAGTATAAAATCTACCTGATTACATACAGAGAACCTCCATAGTTGACCACCTCCTTACATTGACCACTTCCTTAAGTTGACCTCATCTTCATAGACCAGATATGCACCACATGTACACGTCAGTACAGGGGACCTAGTTCCTGATGTTGACCGCCTCTGTAGGTTGACCAGTTGGTACAGTCCCCTTGGGTGGTTAACTCCCAGTGGCTCTACTGTATTGGCTTATGCTGCTCTCAGTAGTCTTTCCTTGTGCTTATCTTGCCTCTGAAATAGTTTACAGAATCCCCGGAGAGCCATGTCTTCTGTGTTTCCACACCTTCTCATATGTGTCTGAGCTAGAGATGGAAAGACAGAGGAAGCTTGATTATTCCTATTTCTGTGTAATGCATCTTGTTCTAGGTCAGTGATTCTTAACCCTCACAGTGCATCAGAATCACCTGGGAACTTTAAAATATGCTGATTCTCAGGCCCTACTCCCAGGAATACAGTTTCTCTTGGGCTGGAATGGAGCCTGCTGATGGGCATCTGTTTAGAAGCTCCCCAAGTGGTTCGTGCAGCTAGAACATGCATCCTGAACCAGGATGACTTTGTCTCAGCTCTACTTAACTCCCCGTGCACTTCAATTTGTCTTCCAGCTGCACTTTCTCCATTTCAATATTTCAAAGTATATCTTATATGTTACATTGCAACCCTCAGCTCCTTTCTCATAGGCATGTATAATATGCAAGAAATCATCTTTAGGTGAGAGAAAACTTTCTGCCATTGCCTCATTGGGCAGAGAGTCAAGTTGTAAAAAAAAAACAGAAAAGCAGATGAGTAATTTCCTTCTAGATGAGACTCGGAGTAACAAACGATCTCTTCTGCAAGCACCTGTCATGAAGCCAGGCAGTCCCCAGTCACCATTTGTGACATTCCACTTCCTTCCTCTGAAAACATTATAGACCAGAGAACTAGCGACAATGACCAAAGCTGCTTTTACATATTGGGGTCAGCAATAAGGAATGATAAGAGGACAGGAAAAGAGGCAAAAAACAAAGGTGTTGAATTAATGAGGCTATGATGACAAAATGATTTAATGGCAAATATGTGAAAAGTGAGTTAATGAGGCTTAGATGGCATTTACAAGTTCCCTTTCCCTCAGGTATCTCTATGAATTTAAAATAGCTCCTGAAAAACTTTTTTAAATGTTATATTTTGAAGACTTTCCACTAATAAGATAGGAAAAGCAACTTTGAGAAAGATTATTCTCATTCACCTATTTTGGGTTTACTACAGTTTTAATTAGTGGTGAAATGAAACCAGGAGGTGAAAGGGAAAAAAAAAAAACCACCACCAACTCACAGAACTCTTCCTAGCCAGGTGCTTTTAAATGCAAATTTTTCTAAGATAGTTAAGAGCAGAAAAGAAAATCATGAGGACACAGACCCTCTGCCAACAGCAGTGTCTCTAAATGAGAATGTTTTTCCAAGTTTTCCAAGGAGGCACCCATGAGTTTTGAAATATTCTGCCAGATTTATTTTCTTAACAATTGCTTTAGAAGGAGCTCTGTTTACCTGCTCAGAACCAAGAGAACTATAATACTTTGCTACAGACACGTAGCTGCTTTACTGAAACTCCACTGCTTCAACTTTTTCTCTGCAGTGTGCAGTTTAAATTAGATTCTAGAATTTATTCATTTACTTCTGCATCTACCCACACATTCTTTTCATGAGCAAAGTTTTTATTATTCATGAACCTTTGGTATTAAACAGATTACATTTTTCCTTGGAAATCATTTCAGGACATGATTTTTTAATACAATTTGTCATTTTTTTTCTTGATAATTCTATAAGGAAGCCCACCAGGTGATATATGTTATTTATACTCCCTCTAAAATATGAACAGAGACTAAAGATTACTAAGATTAGAAAATTCTCCACTAGGAACAGAAGTGACCCCCAAACAAATATGTAGACAAATATATATTTCTTTCAGGTTCACAGATGAATAAGGAATAATAAAAAGAGCAGAATAAAACATTGAAATAATTAGAATTTACATCCTCTGGGAGAAAAGGGAGGTTATTGTATCCATTAAACATATAATTCAATAATATGGAAGAGCTTATAGAAATTAAAAATATAATAGCCAAAATAAAAATTTCAGTGATTATTATTGCTAAAAATGACATGAAAATGTCAAGGAATGATAAAGTCAAGGAAATTGATTATAAGTAGAACAACAACAACAAAAAAGGAAAGAATGAAATAAAAGAGTAAAAGCTTCTCAATAACCCAGGAGGTTCAACAGTAACCTGTTATCCAGAAAGAGAATTGTGTTGTGGGGAGATGGAGTAAGTCACAGAAAAATTGCTTAGAACTTAAGGATGTTAGTTTAACATGAAAAGGGATGAAAGCTGGAAGTCCATGATAGTGGGAAAAAAGAAAAAAATCCAAACTAAGACTAATCATTTAAAGATTCTAGAACACCAGGGATAAGAAAAGATCCTAAACATTTTGATGATTATTTCTTTCACATTCACGTTTAGTGGGGCAGGAATCATAATGGCTTTACCTTCCTCAACTGCAACACTAGATATTAGATGGTGGAAATAAATCATCAAAATGATAAGAGGACTCAAAATTTAATTTTTATTCACCCTTTTTAGGAAAGTATAGAAGAATACATATACCTATATATACCACAAAAAAACGGAAAATGAACTAAGAAATCAGAAGTCATTGAATGGAAGAAACAAGGGATCCTTCATAAGACAATGGCGATGAGAAGTCCCAGAAAGTTGTCCCCCATCATGTCAATGCTTGGTGTTGTCAGTTTTCTGTTTTATTTGTTATTTGGGCTATCTGGTAGATGTGTCCTGGTATCTTGTTATGGTTTTTATTGATATTTTCTGACAACTAAACCTTTTCATTTGTTTATTGATCATTTGGATATCTTCTTTTTGCCTATTGAAGTCTTTTGCCCATCTTTTAAATGATGTCATCTTCTTTTTATTATTGATTTGTAAGAATTCTTTTCTACATTTTATATATAAGTTTATATATTCTGAATATAAGTCCCCTGTTCAGCTTGCCTTGTACTATGCTAAAGGCATGTTTTGATGAGTGAAATGTTTTCTCCAAGTCCATTTTATCAGTCTTTTCCTTTATGGTTGGTATTTTTCAATATCCTATTAATACTTCTGTTATCATTCTCAAATTGGGAAGATTCTGTACATAATTTTTAAAACCGTTTTAAAGGTTATCAATGTATTACAAAACAGTTGGCATCATAATATTTCTTTAAGACTACTTTTTTCCAGTGGCAGCATATTATTCTATTGTACGATGTATCATTCCATAAGCAACTCAACCTTACAGTTGTGCATTCAGCTTGTTAAACCTTTACGGAAATCAAATTATAAAAGTAAGGAGTGAGTTACAAATTAGAGACCTAAAATTTTCAAATGCAAATCTGCCTGTTTCCAGTCTTAGTTACCCAGTGAGCATATATTGAGTGCCTAATATTTCTTCAGTGTTCTTCTGAATACATAAAGTTAAGTCCTGTCCTTAAGGAGCTGACAATAAAAATTAATGGCCTCACACATGACCTGTTTAGTAATTCAGAAATAATGACAGCTCACTTAACTGGTACTAACAATATTTGGAATAGGAAGAAGGCTAGGGGAAAGCAAGAGGGAGGTGCATTAGAATAATTGCCTTCAAGGAAGGATGAGTCTTGAATGGTCTTCACAAGTCGGAGTTGAATATTTCAAGTGTGGGGGCTGTGTCATCAAATGTGTGGAATCAGGAGACTAAGCAGTGTGTATCTGAAAGACAGAGAGATGTTGCTGTAGATTGAAAGTAAGAATAAATGCGGCTGAGCGGTGGGAAATAGGAATGGATAAGTAATTGGAAAGCACATTAGTGAGGCTTTGACAAGAGGAACTTGGATATGATTTCATAGGCAATGGGTTCCCTGCAGCTAGGAACGGAGGTGGTAAAGACTCGGCCAGCAGATTGTACCTTCTATAAAATGTTCAAGTTAGTGGGGAGAATGCAGTCATACAAATTAAAATGCACAGGATGGGCTTGGCGCCCATAGCTCAATGGTTAGGGCACCAGCTACATACACCAAGTCAGGTGGGTTTGAATTGGCCCGGGGCCTGCTAAACAACAATGAGAACTGCAACAAAATAATAACTGGGTGTTGTGGTGGGCGCTTGTAGTCCCAGCTGCCTGGGAGGCTGAGGCAAGAGAATTGCTTAAGCCCAAGAATTTGAGGTCGCTGTGAGCTGTGACACCACAGCACTCTATCTACTGAGGGCAGCATAGTGAGACTCTGACTCAAAAATAAATAAATAAATAAATAAACAAATAAAATGCACAGGAGTAATCCAAGGGCCAGGTGATGTTATCTTAAAGTAAGGATTTACAACTAATACACTTTTTAAATGAAACAGGAAGCTAGATATTTGCCTCCATAGTCTGTTACGTGGTTCTAAATAATATCCTGAGGGGCAGCACCTGTGGCTTAGTGAGTAGGGTGCTGGCCCCATATACCGAGGGTGGCAGGTTCAGACCTGGTGCTGGCGGAACTGCAACCAAAAAATAGCCGAATGTCATGGTGGGCACCTGTAGTCCCAGCTACTCAGAAGGCTGAGGCAAGAGAATCACCGAAGCCCAGGAGTTGGAGGTTGCTGTGAGCTGTGTGACACCACGGCACTCTACTGAGGTTGATAAAGTGAGACTCTGTCTCTACAAAAAAAAAAAAAATCATTAATAAATAAATAATACCCTGAGTTGTTTTTTAAAATGATATTTAAAAAGAAATACAATATCTTTATAATATTTATTGAGAGATACAGACAAGTATTCTCTCTCAGGAAACTTTCTATATGCAAGGGCAAAAAGAAAATTAGGATTTTTTTTTGAATAGCACTTTTATGCTTCAGTTACATGGCAAAGAATGAAAACATAATGGCCTGGCTTCAAATTCTAGCTATGTCAAGTTAGAGAAGTCATTTAATTGCTCTAAACCTCACTGTCCACATCTGTAAAATGGGGATAATAATAACTAGTAAAAATGCCTGTCACATAATAAATATTAACCTATATTATTATATTATCATTATCCAGTCTATGGGTTAAATGTCATTATTTTTATAGACTCGTTGATTAAAATAATGGCTACACAGACGTCGTCTATACTGGAAGAAATCTTGTGTATTATTACGGTAAACGAGGAGTTAAAGGATATAAGTAATAAGTCCTGAGCAATGGGAAATTTAATCAAATGCAGTAAGGACAAAGGACCATTCCTTGGCTCTGTGTCTATTATAGCCATAGTATTATTAATAGTAATAAAGTGCTCGGTTTCCACAGCGCCTAAGACTCGGGAACAAAGCCAAGCGACATATGTATATATTTATTTAACGGTGGGAGACCCGGCAACATTTGGCGGCAGGCGTGGTGTTCCACTCAGTGGGATGAAATGCGTGCTTCACGCCAGCTTCTTCAGAGAGACTGTTATTCATCACAGCTGTAATGTTCCCTTCAGAGAGCTCCCACCGGAATGGAAAAGGCGCTCTGGCAATTTATATACAAAAGCCAACCCACGTTTGGCTTGGAGAATTCACCGGGAAACTGTATGCCGTCTGTTAGTTATTCATGGACGTGCTCTGATTTCTGATGGAAGTGCTGTGGTTTCGTTTCGTTATCATCACAGAAAAATTAGAAAGCAGGGAAGAAAAATTAAAGGATGGGCATGGAGACATCTTCTAGCCAACAAATTGTTATGTGGGAAGTTGGCGTGGTTCACTTGCCATGTAAAAATAGTCATGGTTCACACAGCCCTGTGTTTGGAGAGTGCAAGCTGGCCTTTGCCCCTGCAGGCCAGCCCTTCCCCCCACTTCCCTTGATGAAGTCACCTAGTCATCCTCTTCCCCAGCAGCTCTCAACATGCCCTGCAGAGAGACTATGGGTCTGAGATGCACCAGCACTCTGCCTCTCATAACAGTGCCACTTAACGTAAACTATATTGGAAAATCTCTTAATATCTAATGACGTGGTGTGATTGGAACCATACGCCTGCAGATTCCTTTACAGCTGAACCTTGATTCAAAAGGAATAACATCTCCAGTTAACCACGTAGCCAGAATAGTTTCCTACCCTTTTTCTGGATACGTGCCAAACCCTGGGCACCCAGATTTCTCCCCAAATAATATATAATCTTGTATTCGAAGAGGGGTTATCTGCTGCTCTAAAAGCACATTCACATGTATCATCACATCTGACCTTCCCAGAAATGTGAGAGGGAGCCGAGGCAAGCACCACCATGCTCATATCACAGATGGCAACACCGGAGTCTGGGAAGACGAACCAGTTAGCCCCAGGTCTCTCAAGTGGGAGGGGCAGAAAGGGGGCCTCAAATCCAGAGACCAGGAAAGGGTACTGTCCCCTTCATGCCCCTTTCCTGGAATGTTTTTTGCAAGAGAAATAGGGCCTCTTTTCTTCTTCTGATGAGTTAAATCTCCACTTAAATGATAAAAGACTAAAAATAAGTCATTTCTTTTAGTCCCAGCCAGAAAAGCAAGCATGATACTGGATTGTTTAAATATATAAGGAAGATGATGCTGGCATTTTGTTAGTTTATTTTTTTCCCTCATAGTATCAGTTCTGTACTTGTTTTAGCTCAACCAGCATTAAACTCAACAACCACCGGGTAGCAAGCGATGTGGAAGGCACTGCAGACATGGAAGTTCAAGTCCTGCCCCTTGTCCCAACAGTCCTTTGTTGAGAGGGACAAGCGGATGACAGTGTATACTGATTCTGAATGCTGTGCTCTAGTGGGCCACACAGGCTACCAGGGGACCCCAGAGGAGGAGTCAGCAAAGAAAGGCTTTCTGCAAAAGGAAGCTGCTGAAAGATTGTGAAGGAGTTCTTCAAGCAAAAAGGGCGGAAAGAAATTCCAGGTATGTTCAGAGATGTGGAGCTAAAACACAGGAAGAAACATGGTTCTGCCACGGGGTATGGTTTCTGGAAAGGGGGAGAGGGACCATTTGAAAGGGGGAATGGCATGTCATCATCACGATCACTCATCTCACATGGTTCTTACTGTGCGCCAGCCTCTGTTCTAAGCATTCTGCATACACAAACGCATCTCATCCTCACAGCCACCCTGGGAAGTAGGTGCAATTATCATCCTCGGCTGCAACAGAGAACCGGGGCCCGATAATGTTAAGCAACTTGGACAACATTTCACGATCCTCTCAACATTGTGCTATCTACTGTCTTTCAAGTGTGTGTGTGTGTGAGAGAGAGAGACAGAGAGAGGAAGGGAGAGAGAACATGAAAAAACTCAAAGGAAGACACAAAAATTACCATAGCTTTGGGAAACATGTAAATCTTAGAAAAAAATTATACCCCTTGGGGGCTTCATTCCAGAGAAGAGGGCTGAGAAAGCAGCATGACCAAAACGAACCTCAATAACACTAAGGAGCCTAGAGATTAAACTCAAGAATTTTCTACTGATCAGAAATCAGCTGTGTCAGGCCCACATCACAGGGCAGGGGCACCACTCTCCTCCCTGTGGGCTGTGCTTCCCCTGAATATTTTGAGTCATCAGACCCTGCCAGGTCGCTCGTGCAGCATAAGAGCCAGACACATAAGTCTGTGGGAAAATGCAAGCCCTGTCTGTGCAGGTATTTGCTGAATTTCAATTGATGACAAACTGAATCTGGAGCTGGAACTGATTAGTTACATTAACCAGGAACACAATTCATCTTGTGCCTAGTTGTTATGTTTCATGGCTAACAAGTAAAACGTCAATAAAGAAAGTTTTATGTTTTATATCTTCTCTTTTTCCAGGAGTTTAGTGTAGGCAAGCTATTGTGGAAGTTCAAAGTTTTGTACGTAATCTGCTACTGGAAACGTAGAAAGACCTTTGTGATATGATTTAACTGCTGACCCTGTTCTCATTTCATCTGATTTTTTCGATGCTTTCTTGCCTACCTATAGCCACTGTTTTCTTTTAAAATTGTTTGTTATACTTTACATATCTTTTAAAATGATGACAAATTGTTTTCCAATGACATAGGCTATAATTGAGTACATATGTAAATCAGGGGTCACTTAGACACTCAGAGGCTCCTTGGTGATCAGGTAAATCTAGCATTTCCCCAAAGCCTCCCATGGTTTCTGTACTCCTGTGGGCCATGTTAGCTCAGGCCCATTTTTCATTTTTTAACTCCTTTCAACAAGTTATTTACTGGCCACTGACTGCATCCCAAGTATTATCACAAGCAATAGCAACACAATGGTGAAAGCCACAGGCAAGTGCCTGTTCTGGTTGGAATTTGGATTCTAGTGGGTGGGAGGCAGGCAAACACACACACAAAAGTGGAAGGCTTAAGTGCATAGGGAGATGTTTTTACATAGTGAAGAATTCAATGAAGGAAATGACACAGGGTGCTGTGCGGTCCTGATTTGTAGCCAATTTCCCCGGGGAGATTAGGGAAGTCCTCCCAAAAGGTGGCTGATGCCTGAGGCCTCAACAGCCAGGTTAGAGGCTGTGGACCTGCAGAACGGGTTATGGCACAGGGAACCACCAGGGCTAGGCCTTGAGGCCAGGCTGAATGGGGCACATTTATGAAGACTACGGAGGTGTGAGTGGCTGGGATTAGTCTTGCTCCGGAGATAAGAGCTGGTGACCAGGGATGAGTGGCCGCTGGCCTGGATCACACGGGGCTTTGTCCCCAGGAGAAGAGGATGGACATCTACTCTAAGTGGGGGTCTAAGGGATTTGACTGCCAGTTTTAAAAAGGTCACTGTTTCTGTTTCATGTAGAGAACCAGGACTGAAAGCAGAACACCCAGTGGGAGATGCTAGTGGCCACCCAGGGACAGAGAGCTCTGCTCTAACTGTGAGGTGCTGACTATGTAGGTAGAATTAGGTGAGACAGGTGCGGTGGCTCACGCCTGTAATCCCAGCACTTTGGGAGGCTGATGTGGGAGGATCACATTGGGCCAAGAATTCAAGACCACCCTGAGCCAAGTGCAAGACCCCATTTCTACAAAAAATAGAAAAATTAGCTGGTTGTGATGGCCTGTGCCTGTAGTCCCAGCTACTCGGTAGCCTGAGACAGGAGGATTACCTGAGCCCAGGAGTTTGAGGTTGCAGTGAGCTATGTGCTGATGCCACTACATCTGAGCCTGGGAGACAGAGCAAGACTCTGTATCCAAAAAAAAAAAAAGGAGGGGGGTAAATGAGGCAGGTGGTTCTGAGAGTGAGGCTGACCACCACCCTGCTCCCTTGCTGGCTTCTGTAAGAAACTCAATGCCACCAAAGTTGTAATTTTTGGAGTTTTACTTAATATGCGCCCCTTGGGCAGGAGCTCACTTTGAGGATCATGTGGGTATCTTTGATACAGCCCCCTTTGTCTCACTCTGCCCCTTTGAAGAGTCCCTGGTGCCCAGCTGTGGCCCTCCCTCTATGCCAGTCCTGTCTCCGCTGCCTGTGTCTTCTGAGGGAGCAGCCCCCGTGCATCATGGCAGTTTGAGATCACTGCAGGTATGCTAACTCATGTGGAAATGCAGCCACACTCCACAAAAAGCAATACTTCCATATGAGCTGACTTGTGGTTGAAGAGACGGTATGCTGCTATGGTTCAGAGGCATTTAATCAGAGATTTATTTTTATTGTATGATTTACTTTTTCTATCGTTGTAATTTTGGTATTTTTTCAGGCCCCAGGACACTCTGTTGGCCCTGGTAAAGCTTACCTCCTGTGTGTCTGTGGAGCCTAACCAGTCAAGCAGTGGTGACCAGGCTTGTCTGTGGGGCCCCACTGGGCTCTGGTGAATAAAATCATCTCCATGTCACTGCACAGAGTTTGAACTGCAGAGTCAGCAGGTGTCCATGACACCATGATCATGTAACATCTCTCGCACACTCCACAGGTTGCAAGGCCCTCACGCACGGACAGGGCCTCCTGTGCCACCAGCCCTCCTCTGACTGCAGGCTCCTCTCACCCCCACACCCTCCACCCCCGCCTTGGGTCTGGAAGCTCCAGCACAGAGCCCAACATGGCAGAAATTCTGGGCTGGAGACTGGAGTGGAGGTTGGGTCCTCGGTCAGGCCTGGAGAGAGTAGGGTGACCAGACATCCTGCTTTTGGCAGGACAGTCTCTATTTTTAACAATTTGTCCCACATCCAGCGGAGTTTTAAAAAAGTCCTGATACGGGAGGGAGAACAGTAAGGGAATATACGGTTTTGGGCTACCATGTGGCTATTTCACCAGGATATGAGTTTTATATTATTTTTGTTACTTTTATAATGTTAAACTGTAATAATAACAAATAATTGTTGAGAAGTGATTATGGAGAGCTGCTTATCAAAGTTTGCATTGTTGTCAGCCCCCCCCCGCCCTGCCCCCATCCCCCACCCCCTCACCCCCATCAATGGTGTCCCGCTTTACCAATGTTAAAATCTGGTTACCTTAGGAGAAAGAGGACAGGACGCAGGGCCCCACATGCGTGGATCTTGGGGAAAGAGTTGGCAGAGACCCGGGGGGAGAAGGAGGGAGCAGAGCGCCATGAGGGCAAGGCGGCCTCACGCCCTCTGCTCCAGCTGCTGCCGCAGTTCAGGTTTCAGCAACCACACAAGTTGCCCTGCCCTTCCCTTCTGCCACGGTTCCCAGCCCTGTGCCCCCACCTTTCCTCTCCCGCTCCATCTGCCTTGCACCCTTTGGAGATCACAAGGGCCCTCCATCCTTGCAGACTTTTGAAACCAAGAAGTAGATGTGGGGGTTGAGCATATTCACTTTTGTGCTTGAACACAAATCAACTCTGCCACTTAATCACCTGTGGACCTTGGTGCTTCTCTCCATAGGCCTGTGGCTCAATTTCCTCAGCTAAGGAATGGGGTGGTAACAGTTACTACTTCACCAAGTTATAGTGGTGTTTTCTAGGAAGAGCCTATCATAGAATAAGAACTCCATAAGTGCTTTGCTATTATTATTTTAAAGAGCTGTCAAAACAGGATCACAGAATTATAGTATATTTTTAATATTTACATTTAGCAAATTATAACTTTTAATTCAAAAAATGTAATGGCATATCACTGTGATATACAAAGGTGATTATAGAAGCCAGTTTTTTTTTTTCCTTAATTAGTTCACAGCACCCCAGGGGTAGGATGATTCAATCATGGGACATGAGGTTGGAGTTGAACATGAAGCATCTGTGTCTATGACTGCATTTATAACCTCATTTGGAAGCAATGTTAAAAGTCTAAATTTGAGGTCTTTTGTGAATGTTTGTCTCCAAGCCAAATACTCTTCTGGTCCCCTTCCTGACTCCTGCTCCCACCCCCATTCATATTTTGAAATGACTAAAGCAGATAAATGTGGGGAGTTGGAATGGACTCCACTTCCTGTCTCTCTGATTTTGCAATTAGATTAACAGGATATAAAGCCTTTACTTCTATAATTGAATGATTTATAGGTTTATGTATATTACACACACACAGTGTGATGTGTGGGTGGAGAGAGAATAATCGAGATTTAGCTTAATTAAGGTGTTGATGTAGAGAGAGAAATAAGACAAGGCTAAAATTCGTCCTATAAACAATTGAAATCAGACCAGTGTTTGAGAAGATGAAGGCCTGCAGGTCTGGCCAAAAGAAAAAGGTGGGGAGGACGGGCAAACCTTCCCCTCTTCATGATCTTATTTTCATTCATATATGGCCAGTAGAAGCTGTGTTAAGACAAGCAAGGAAAGGAAGACTTCCTACCAAAAAGCACTTCAGGGCTGCAAATATGATCCTAAATTATAGCAGCCCATAATATGGCAGCCTCAAGAGGGACACAAAGTTAACACTGCCCCCAGGTTTCCCCTGGAAACACCAACGGCATGTGTGAAGGCCTTTGTGGCTGCAGCCCAGGGAATGTGGCGTGCAGAACTTTAAAAGGGAGCCTTGCCAGCTCTCAGGGAAACTGAGATGGAGAGTCTACCCAGAGTAGAGCTGACTGGCTGACCTTTCAAAGTGCCTGTGGTTTTGATATAGTGTTGAGTATTTTTTAACTTTCTTTCAAGACAAGTCAGTAAGTGGATGAAAAATAAGGTCTGGTTCTGCACTAATTCCCCATGCAATTTTAAAAGGTTTTAAAAACTGGACAAATATTGTGGTCACCCAATAAATAGTAATAGTTCAAACATGATGAGAAATTTAAATTTGTCTGCTTTGCAGATCTAAGAACTCAAAATTGCTATGAAGGCGTATTTGGGATGGAAGGGAAATACTATTTTATAAAAGTGAGAAGCAAGTCATCAAGTCATTTTTGCTCTGCACATAGTAGAAACACCACACAGCTTTTTTTTTTTAAGTGAATGAATTGTTGAAAATACAGTTTTTTATGTCTTAATTGTTTTGGAAGAAATAAAGTTATTTATTACAACTTAAAAAATAGCTAATATTTATTATATGTACTCTATTTCAGTTATCTATGCTGCCACAAAATTTTGTCACTGAGGACAAAATTTTATTATTTATTAAGGTTTTATGGGTTGATTGGGCTCAGCTGGATGGTTCTTCTACTCCATGTGGTGTGTGCTGGGTCTGGGATGTCCAAGAGGGCTGCCTCACACCTCAGCTGATATGGCTGAACAGCTGGGACTTGGCTGGGCATTTCCCTCTCTCTCTCTCTCTCTCTCTCTCTCTCTCTGTAGTCTCTTCAACGGAACAGCCTAATCTTTTTGACTGATGGCTCACGGCTTCAAGAGCAAGCATCCCAAGAAGGCAAACAGCTATGTGCAAGTACTCATAAGACTCTGCTTCCATACCACTTGCTAGTATTCTACTGGCCAGAGCAAACCACCCAGCCAAGTCCAGAATCAATAGGAGAGGGGCAATACAAGGGCTTAAACACTGACAGGCATGGCTCCTTCGGGGCCCCCAGCATAATAGGCCACCACACTAGCCATGTAGCAAACCCTGTATTGGGCATTTTATATCCACTTATCTTTTTTTAAGAATCAAAACAACCTTATGAAGTGAATACTATTAAGAATTTTTTTTCTAAAATGAGAAAACTGAGGCATAAAGAGGTTAAGTTACGTAAACAAAATCACATTGGTAAGAAGTGGCAAAGCTGGGGTTGAATCCAATTCATCTAATCTCAGAGCCTGAACTCACAAGTCTGAGGGCTCAAGCCTTCAGAATAGGAAATTATTAACTTCTAGAAGTAAATGATAGTCAAAAAATCATAGGTAATATTTGATTTGGTGATTTATGTATTCAAGAGCAATTCTAAGAAAGAAGTCTAAAAGAATTGTGAATCACAGAGTTCAGAGCACTAGTTTGATGAGTTTTTTTTGTCCTGGATTTGAATTTTATTCTTCTTATTCATTAAGTCACTCCGTGTCTTGGTGGGGTGCAATGGCTCATGCCTGTAACCCCAGCACTCTGGGAAGCTGAGGCGGGAGGATCCCTTGAGCTCAGGAGTTCAAGACCAGACAGAGGAAAAGTAAGATCTGTCCCTACTAAAAAATAGAAACATTAGCTGGGTGATGTGATGCATTCCTGTAGTCCCAGGTTCTCAGAAGGCTGAAGCAAGAAGGTGGCTTGAATCCAGGAGTTTGAGGTTGCTGTGAACAAGGCTGATGCCATGGCACTCTTGCCTGGGGCAACAGACTGAGATTCGGTCCCAAAAAATAAAAAGCCACTAAGTGTTTTATAAATTATAAAATGGAAATGGTAATAATACCTAACCTGCAAGGCTATGGTAGAGATTAAGTGAGATAATACTGTGGCGTGAAGTACCGAGAACATTTCTGATGCACAGAAGGCACCCATAGCCATGTGTGAGTGCACAGTGGCCAGAGCTGGCTGTAGGGACGCGTGGGGAGAGCTGTCAGGGGGCTCATAATCTCCCATGGAAACTCACAGGAGGATGATTAGGGCAGTGAGCGTTAACCATAGGGTATGTGTTACACTTGCCTGTGGCTCAGGATCACAGACCATAACAGGGTGGGAGAAATTACTGGTTTGCTACACCTCACTTAGGAACACCAGAAAAATAGACACTATGGTCCTGGAAGACTCACGACTACAGGACTAGTCTAACTAACCCAGCCCCACCTGACCAGGCTTCTGTGTTCTGCAAATTTAACTCAGCTCTAAGACTCTTTCAGGCCATTCCCTGAATTTGGCATGTCCTAGTTCAGCAAGGAGCAACCCTCTAATCCCGATCACCCTTCAGTATAGAAACTATTCTGATGCTAGTAAAGATATAGAAAAGGGAGGAAAGAAAAAAACAATTTATCATGGGTAACGTTCCAGACCTTGGTTTCCATCGTCTGGTTATGCTAGCAGCTGTCTGCTGGTTTGGAGGCAATTTATAGCTGGAAGAAACAGGACTCCACATTTCTTCCTCTGAGGTTTGAACGATGGCTTTTTCCATAGTATTAAGGCCACAATTCTATACATGAGTTACAGCAGCTTTAAATTATAGCCAAAATATTATGGGTAAAAGGATAAATCTCTCACTGCCTTCTTTTATCCCCAGAGCAGTTGGGGAGGAGGCAGGAGGCCACTTACCCAAAAGCCATAAAATGAGAGTGGGAGATGTGTTTGTGTCCGAAGAGGCAGCTGGCAGCAGGCTCTGCCGAAATGCTCTCAGGCGCTAACGCGTTACTGTCCAAACCTTTCCTCCCCAGAGAGAGGGAAGGACAGAGTGCGGGAGGGTGATCAAGGAGAAAGAGAACAGGAAGAACCCTTTTAAAATCTATTCATTGTATTTACCTTTCTGGTAATATATTCTCCAAACACTGCTCTCTGAGGACTCAAGGAGACCCTTCCCGAAAGCATAGTTTGGGGGTCTTTGAAGCTAGTTTCCTATACTTTATTAAATGTGTTTCTTCCTCACTGTTTCATATGTCTGCATAATACCTGGGTGCAGCACCGGGATATCGGGTATGGTTTCTATTTCATTAGCTGTGAGTTACTTAACCTCTTTAAACTCGGTTTTGTCATCTGCAAAACAGACGTAAGGACACCTATGTCACAGTGTGACTGGGGTAACTGAGTGAGTTCGTTTGCACCTTCCCTGCTCTCGCCCTTCATCCAGACTATCAACTCTGCATCCCACATGCCTCCTGGTGGATTCCCTTCGTTCTGTTTTCCTGCCTATACATCATGGACCATGGCAGGAGCCTCCAACAGGTTCCTACCTCAGAGGCCAGGGCCATCTTTCAGAAGGCACAATGACCCTGCTGTACCCAAAGCAGCCCTCTGCTCTCCCCCACAGCCCCACTAGCTATAGGTTAAGGCTCAGACTGGAGCTTCACATCCTCCGTGCACAGCTTAACCCCTTTCTCTCCTCTCTGTCCCATCTCTCCTCTTTACACAAGTCATTTTTTCTGCGTGGAGAGCTTTACTTCCTCTTTTCCATGAACATTCCCTTCTCTTCCTTTGGTAAGAAAATTTCAAGAAATTCTAGACCTGAGAAGAGATGAGGCACTTTGGAGGCTGCGGCACCAGCCCTGTGGCTGGCAGCTGTGACGCAGCAGTGTGGCACAACAGTGACACTTCTCAGGTTACATGCTGTCACCCCACTTATGTCTCTCCAGTGGTGTTACCCGAGCTTCAGCTGCAGCATTTTACGAACAAACAAACGAAAAATTATTTGCCTGGAGAGCTTTACATTTCATGCAGAAAAAACAAATTGGAAGCTGAAGAACAACTTTGAAAAATACACAAGAACAGTAGACTTTATTCTGCAGTTAAAAGGAACAGATTACTGACACGCAAAAACGCAGATGACTGTCACAGCTTTCGGCTGTGCCGAAGCAGCAGGACATTCCAGGTTCCGGGCTGCGGACTCAGTTACCCGACGTCCTGGAAAGGCAAAACTACAGGGTCGGAGATCAGATCAGGGATTGCAGGGGCTGAGGATGAGGGGAGGGGTTGCTGTAGAGGGGCACAGGGAATTTGGGGGCTGATGGGGGTGCTTTGTGTCTTGTTATGTGTTATTATAAGGCTGTTAAAACTCATCGAACTGCACGCTTTAAAAGGGTGAATTTTACTGCAGGCACATTATACCTCAATAAACCTCACACACACACACACACACACACACACGCACACACTCAGGTGAGCATACTTTGCGCTGGTCAGAATCAGGGTCTGCAGAGAGGTCTAGGAAACAGCCGCTTGAATTTTGACTGCATTGTGCATGAAGTTCTGCAGCAGATTTTGTTTGGAAAAAGAGTTCTGCTGCTAAAAACATTTGGAAATCACAAGCTGAGACGGATGCCAGGGAGGGGCCACTAAAGTTTCTCACAAGAGCAACACCTCTGCTTGTTTTTTTCTCCCCCAGATGTATCTTACCAAGAGACAGAAACCAAAGGAGGGGGAAAAAACCCAACTGTGTACTTTTATTTTCCCTGAGTAACCCACAAGACTGTTTTCTTTCCTTAGAATTGAATCTGAGTAAGAACTCCGTGCTCTCTAAATTTAGGACAAAAGGTACGGCAGCCATTCATCTTTGCCAACTTGGAAGGGTCACCTAAGTGACACCCCTCAGGGTGAACAGGTGCGAGTCAGCGATACTTTTCTTAACCTCAAATAAGCACCTGACGGGCTTTGCTGGGCCCCAGACAGCAATGAGAGTACAGCAGTAGGCGCTTTGGAAAGTTTTACAAGCCCGGGAAGCCGGCTGACTATGTCATCCCCGAAGCTGTGGTTTGGCTCCAAGACCTGGGCAGCTCTCCTGAATTCAGGGTTGTGTGGCACTTCCCTCTGAACACCCTTCAGCTCGGGCCAGTCTCACTCACCACGGTCCCGCCACTGGCCACTGCCTTCTTTCCAAACTTCCCACATTTGCCTGAAGGTGTTAAAATGTGTGAATACCATGAGGGCTGCTGACACACCTGGGACTGAGGGTATCACTGGGAGATGTGGAATTCCTTCTTTCTGGCCTCTCTACTTCCTATCAAGTGCACAGATCTCCATGTGCTCAGCAATCCTGTGCAGCACAGACCTCCCACACAGCCCATCCCTACCTGGACTCCTACCTCCTACGGTTCCAGGCGTTCCCTGCTCTGACTCCATCTCCAACTCCCAGACTTGCGAATGGAACTCTGGAAGTCACTGTCTGATCCCAGCATCTGTCTGCTGGCCCCTCTCCATGGCTCCCTCTCTTCCCAGAGGCCAGTGTCATCTGCTGTCCCCCCCACATCTAGCATCCCTCTGTAGCCAGTTCCCGGATACCCACCACCCTTCATCGCTTTCCCCACCCTGCCCACACTTATGTAAATAGTCCCTTCATCACATTTTCTCCACTGAAACTCTTTCATTGTTTAAGCGGATTTCTGTTAGGTAGCAACCATCACAATTCCGTGCCCCATGTCCTGTGATGACTTCTCAGTGTCCTAATGATAAAACTGTAACTCCTTTACGCCCCTTCCCTGACCTCCTCTCCTTCCACTGCCCTTCTCTTCACTGGGCTGCTTTCTGTTCCCATGTTTTGCCGCTGGGTGCCATGTGCACCTGCTGCTTCCCCATCTGCATTGCTCTCCTCATGCCAGTGTGGCTGTCCCCTTCCTTCAATATGGTGGTGGGTCAGGTGCCACCTCTTCAGAGTGGCCTTTCCTGGCTACTGTACATAAAGCCGCAGTCCTTCCCCAGACACTCTCCACCCACCCCGTTACCCTCGTCTGCCTGTTTTTAAAGCCCTTATCACTACCTAAAATCATATTAATCATATTGGCAAACACGTTTTGTGTCTCCTCCATGCTGATGCAAGCTCCAAGGAGACAAGGTCTTTGCCTGTTTGCCCCTGTATCATTTCAAGTCAGAGCTCAAACTGACAGTGTAGTAAAGGAGCCATTCAGAATGATGAGAGCAACAAGGAATAGTGCAAGGCCCTGGGGATAGTAACACTGGGGTAGTCAGAGGGTTTCCCTGAAACTGCCAGAGGGCTGTGGCCTTTACTTGCAAACCCACAGCAACATGGCAGAGGGCAGGTTAAGTAACTATCATGGACCTTCCTCTCCATCTTCCAATCTGCCAGAGATTCCCATTACCCAACAGGAAGCTGGAGGTGGTACAGTCCACACAAGTCGGCCTCCTAGACCACAGATCAGGGTAAAAAGCAGAGCCTCCTCTGGGACTATAGCACCGTCTTCACTGGATTCAAGATGATACTCAGCACTCGGCCACCCCCGTCTATAGCCCCAGAAAGCAGCAGTCACCTAGACTTGTGCAAAATGGCGGCCCAGCCTGGCAGGAGGAGCTCACAGGAAGAGGCATGCAATCATTCCACCAACTCCCACAGGTTCAGCTCTGGTTTCTGGGGGGATGGGGGACATTCATGCCCTCCTAGCATAGGGCAATCAGGACAGGTGATGATCCCCACAGTGGGCTTCTTTGAAGGGTCTCCAGGACCTCAGCTATGGCCCTGTAAGACAGAGAGAAAGAATTTCTGAGACCCATAGGCTCTCACGTTTGTGCCAAGGACATTCCTGAAGTTGAAGAGCAATCTCTATTTAGGAGCAGCATGGAAACAGGAGCTTGTTTTCCATTGTGTTTGGCAGCAGAGAGGAATCAGGTAGCAGGCTGGCATCACTTGCCATGTTTCATGGAGTGTAGAGCTCTCCAGGCTTTGTGGGGGTAGGAATAAAATCATCTGTCTACAGGATTGGTGGCTGGATGGGGAAGAATCCAAGTTTTTACACACAGCTCCCATCAACCTTTAGCAAGGTGTGGAGTTACTATGGCGACATGTATGGCATAGCTCTATCCAAGCGGATTATTAATGAGAAATCCACCTTGAGTGTCTACTAGGATGGGGAGTGGTGAGAAGGCACAGAACTGTGAGGGCGGAAGTCTTGCCTGTCATAATAAGCAGTGAGAGGAACTACAGATGCATGACTGGGAACCAATTACAAGAGGATACGTTCCATTATGAAGGGCGGAGTGGAAGCCACTTGTCAAAAGGGCTTGAACATTAAGCTGTAGAATGATGGGATATGATGGAAACCCTGGTGCTGGAAAATTCTACTACCCTTTCAGTGTAGGATAGGTTGAAAGAGGAGGTGACCTGGGACAACTGTAAAAATGGAGAGGCTGGGGCAAGCAGGACAGATGGACAGGATGTACCACAGTCGTCCTGAGGATGCCTAATGGCTAGACTGTGTCATCCTGTAAGCACCACGAAGCCGTAAACAGCTGTGGGTTCCCTGCAGCTGTGTTTACCTGGCAAATTTAATCTCCATCTTTCTATTTGACCCTTCCTATATGATTTGGGTGAAATAACGTCATTGCTTTTGATTGCTTTGCATTACCTTTGCTACAAAAGGAAAAATGAATGCCGGGCACATGTTAATGTCTGGCAGGAATTCTGGCTCCTCATCAGGGAAGCCGCTGCATGCTTGTTGACTGATGACACACTGATCCAACAACAACAATAAAACCAGCAAGTACATGGTCTCTGAGGGGCTTTTTAGCTTCAAGCCTATAATGCAGAAACTTGTTCCGTGTTCCCATCAACCACCCTGAGGCACCAGCTGGTCATAAATTAAGAAGTTTTTATTGCTGAAATTCGCACTTGATAGGGGGATCTTTATTCAAAACTTATGAAGGCTTTACTAAGTGCCAGGCTCTGTGCTAGTTAGGGAAGGTACAATGTAAGCCCCAGGGGCTCACAGCGAGGCAGGAGGAGACTGTGACATGAGAATTCCGGGGTGTTTGGGAGATAACAGGAGAAGCTGCCAACCAACCTAGACTGGGGATGGGGGTAGTCAGGAGGGTGGGTGGTGTCTCCTGTTTGCCTCTCCAGGTCTGCTTGCCACATGCCTGTGCCAGGGGGCTGACATGCAGGGTCTGCATCAAGGCTCCTGGGCTGCTGCTTCTAGTTAGATTTAGCCAATGGGGAGCTCCAACCAAAGATGAGCGAGAGGGAGAAGAGGAAGGCTAGGGGTACTGATTCTCTGGGCCCCAGTTTCAGGCCCATCGCAGACTGGCTGTAGCCCTTCCTGGAGGACACAGCCTCTACTGAGCGGCCCTCTCCACACGACTCTTTCCTCTGGGGTCTAGTAACCAGCTCTCCTCTGGCCCTTCCCAGCCTCTGGGGTGGTCACAGTACAACTGGCCAGGGCTTTTTGGTTTCCTTACACCTTGCTCTCGCTTTTAATCATTTTCCCTAATCATCCAATGATAACGTGCCATCCAATTCTGTCTGGGTCTTGTCAGTCATGGAAGCTTTCTGGGGAGAGGTGATATCTGAATTGAGTGTAAAATGGTGAGCAGTTTTTGGGGTGAGAAAAAGGAAGAGGTTCAGTCTGAAGCAACCAGCAACCAATGCAAAGATGTGGAAGGACAATCAGGGATGGCCTCTTCTTCATATCTTGGCATGCTGATGGAGCAGGGCATAGCAGGTGCCTGATTACATTTATTGACTAATGAATGAACTGCAATTAACTCACTGGGGACATGCTGAGCAAGAGAGAAGAGAGAAGGGATGCGAGGTGAGGATGGACTGAATCAGCCAGGCGGGTAGCACAGGGGTTATCCTGAGGGCAACTAGGAGCCATGGAGAGTCCCAAGCAGGGGCAAAGACCAGATCCAATGTGCAGCTCATGCCGCTCTCTGGCAACATCAGGAGTCAGACGACAATGGAAGGCCAAGATGGCAATGATGGGGGCAAGAGGAAATGCCAAGCTTTGCCAAGGCCCAGCAGGATGAATGGAGAAAAAGAGAGATCCCAAGTGGAAAAGGTTTTGAGTCCAAAGGAATGACTGTGGCTGGTGGAGGATGTTGTTGAATATAAATGCATAGCAATGTATAAAAGAGTACACACCACATACTTTCCTCCTTAAAAACATCTCTTCTATTTAAGGCCAGGAGGGATATGCCTTAAAATATCAGCAGTGATTTTAGGATGCTGGAAATATAGGTACTTTTGACTTCACTAAACTTTTCTTTCTACTCTCCATCTTGTTGTTTTTAAAACTATAAGCATGTGTTCTAACAGCAACAAAAAAAATTCAGATAGAAGCAGAGAGAGAGGTAGACGAAATCCTGGGCAGGCATTTGTCCATCTTTAAAACATAGAGCTTCTCATTATAGGTTGAAAATTCCTACTCTGAAAATTCAAAATGCTCCAAAACTTCCTGAGTGCTGATATGGTGCCACAAGTGGCAGCTTCTAACCCTGGCCCATGCGACAAGTGCCCTCCAGCTGAAGAAGGATGTGATTTGCAGGAAATACACCCCATAGACCTGGAATCCCCAGAAAGTGGGTCTGAGCCCCAGATGAGCTCTCAGGATGACTTCGATGTCTACTCTGGCACACCCACCAAAGTCAGACACGTGGACTGCCAAGTGGAGGACGAGTTCGACTTGGAAGCTTGTTTAACTGAACCGTTGAGAGACTTCTCGGCCATGAGCTAGCTGTGCCACCTGGGCCAACAGAGA
>CAUYTI010128101.1:0-16944 GCA_963575145.1 Galago senegalensis | reverse complement strand
CTGAGGAGACTCCTTCAAAAGTGGCCTCTGCTGAGATGCAGCCTCCACCAGCTGAGGAGACTCCTTCAAAAGTGGCCTCTGCTGAGGTTCAGCCTCCACCAGCTGAGGAGACTCCTTCAAAAGTGGCCTCTGCTGAGGTTCAGCCTCCACCAGCTGAGGAGACTCCTTCAAAAGTGGCCTCTGCTGAGGTTCAGCCTCCACCAGCTGAAGAGGTTCCTACAGAAGAAGCCCCTCCTGAGGCTCAGTTTCCACCAGCTGAGGAGACTAACAACGTGGACTCTGTTGAAATTCAGTTTCCATTAGTTGAGGAACAGGATTTTCCTGAAGTTCAGTTTCCACCAGATGATGAGGTTTCTGGAGAAAAAGCTGCTATAGACGTTCACTTTCTACTAGCTGAGGAGGTTCCTGCAGAAGAGGCCACTTCTGAAGTTCAGTTTCTACTAGGTGAGAAAGCTTCTACAGAAGAGGCCCCTCCAGAAGTTCAGTTTCCACCAGATGATGAGGCTTGTGTAGAAGAGGCCGGTGAGGATGTTCAGGTGCAACTGGCTGAGGAGGCCCATGTTGAAGAGAGCCTGAAGGATCCTCCATTGGCTGATATGCTTCCTGTTGAAGACTTTCCTGCACAGGAGAGCTGGGCTGCAGATTCACCTCTGGTAGAGAAGGTATCTACTAAATTACAGTCACCCTAGGTAACAGGCATTCCAGGAAAATTAGGGTCAGTTAACCTAGAAGATGATACAAAAATTAAAGAGGTTTTGAAAACGGATCCTGGTCTCGAAGATTTGTCTAATACCCCAAATGGGCAGGATGCCATCCTCATGGACTTAGAGGAGCCCTCCTCCTGAACTGTAATCAGGTCCCACCTAGATAGCAATGAGAAGCTGGTGGTTCTGGAAGTCCATATTTCAGAAAAGGGTAGGTATCTGGAAGTAGCTTTATAAATAGGGTAAATGAAAGGGAACCCCCCAGACTTGGAGTGCAGGTTGAAAATGGAGCAATAAACACTGTAGCAGTTTAAAATTGTTTATGTTATGTTCATTAACATCTATAGTGTGTAAAATATCTATTTTGAAATGAAATAAGTTGATGATTGAAATCATCACTTAAGATATAATTTCTGTGGTAACAACCCTATTGGCTAGGATAAAGTTGGAGCCATATTTTCTCTTCTTTGCCATCCTTTTATAGCTCATTTTCAGTGGAAAAATCTCATTCTTTTCTGCTGATCCGTCATCTACTTTAAATTCCTTGAGTGGTAGTCTCATATTTAAAGTATGCGGTGTTCTCTTTCTCATTATAATTCATCATGTCTCTTACTCTCTTTCCACCCAATTCCTTCTGAGACAAGTATTACTTTCCTGGTTTCAGCCTAAGTAATTTTCCTTATCTTCCTTCATATTTTACATTTCAGTGTATGTAGAGTTAAGATATTACCTTTGTAAAAATCTTCAATGGAATGAAAATAATCATAGACAAAATTTTTTTAAGAAGGTGTGTAAGTATAAAGAAAAATAGACTTAGGTGAACTTGAGAGTCATTCCTGTTTGGTTTTAATTTCATTTTCAACTAAGAATATGATGAATCCTTTGGAAACTTGGTGTATTATTTTTTTTTTGCACTCTGAACTTGTGATAAAGAGAAACTTAGAACAAAATAAAATTACTGTAGGATTAGCCATTAAAGTTTTTAAAGAGCATGGAAACTTAATAATACTGTAAGTGTTCTAAGATATCTGTTATTAAAGAGCATCTAGTTTTTATGGTTAAGACAACTTTGGGGAGAATATTTTGCCTAGCTACAAATTAGTTGTAGTGTGAAGTGTTGAGATGATTCTCTTAAAATTTTAAGGCTTTGATCAGCATGTTTCTCTGTCTAGTGAAAACTTTAAGTTGATAATTCTAAACTTTGTTAAGCTTCGATGCCCTATAATTGTTGGATTTTTTTGGTCACATTTTTAATTGCCTCAGTAACTAAGAATGTATATTTTAAAATAAGTGAGAATTTTATGAAACAATTGTAAGTACACCTTCTTTTCTTTCTTGTCGTGTCATATTTGAGATTGGAAATATTGGACTCTGTGGAATGAATGTCACTCTTTTGAAATTTCTAAGTCTTTTCAATTTTATATTTTCTGAGAACTTAAATCCAGTTAAACTTGGTTTTCCAAATTAGAAAATGTCATTTTAATAATGATGGAATTTATTTACTGGCAACATTAGAAAAGTTTCATCAATAAATTGTGGTATATGTATAGCATGGAATATTATGCAGCCTTAAAGAAAGATGGAGATTTTA
The DNA here is from genome assembly GCA_963575145.1 of Galago senegalensis. Taxonomy (NCBI): domain Eukaryota; kingdom Metazoa; phylum Chordata; class Mammalia; order Primates; family Galagidae; genus Galago; species Galago senegalensis. Next base: position 14,649 of record CAUYTI010128101.1, on the reverse strand, counting down.
CCTCCTTCCTGTTTACATGGATAGAGCTGGAACATATTCTTCTTAGAAAAGTATCTCAAGAATGGAAGAAAAAGTATCCAATGTACTCAGCTCTACTACGAAACTAATGTACACCTTTCATATGAAAGCCCAATTATAGCCCAAGAATATGGGGAAAGGGGAGAGGGAGGGGAAGGGAGGGGGGAGGATAGGTGGAGGATGGGTGGTTGGTGGGACCACACCTATAGTTCATTTTACAAGGGTACATGTGAATCTTTCTAAATGTAGAATATAAATATCTTAACACAATAACTAAGAAAATGCCATGAAGGCTATGTTAACCAGTTTGATGAAAATATTTCAAATTGCATATAAAACCAGCACACTGTACCCCATGACTACATTAATGTACACAGCTATGATTTAATAAAAATTTAAAAAAAGAGAACTTTTAATATTTAAAAGTTTGATATTAACTGTTACCTTCTGTATAAAATTTGGTCAGTGTGTGTATACAAATGATTTACTATATAAATAGTAAACAAGTATATTGGAAAATTCTGGAGACAACATTAAAAAGTGTTGTAAATAATAAGTTACAGCAGAGGTAACTGCAAATTTAGTGCAGGAAACATTCATTTGAAGCTTTTAAGAGATGAGTATAAATAAAAATCTGAATATCTAAAATATAGGCTAATCAGCAGAGATTGGATTTTTAAGATCAGGTATTGGCAAAGATTCAGGGTGAGCAGAAATATAAAAGTGATCGTCTCTACCAGATATAAGAATGACACCAGGCTACTAACAATTAGAAATAGGTGACATATTTAAAAAGACAGCTTTATTGAGGTATAAGCTACATATAATAAATTGGAATTATTTAAATGGTACAATTTGGTGAGTTTTGACATACACCTGTGAAACAATCACCAGGATTAAGGTAAAGGGACATGGTCATCACTCAGAAGTCCCCACTGTGACCACTTCTCTTTCTCTGTTCCTACTCCTCCAGCACATAAATAGGTGCCCAAGCAATCACTGATCTATTTTCTGTTAGTATAAATTACAATATTTTGCATTTTTTAGACTCTAATATAAATAGAATCCTATAGTATATATTCTTTATTTTATTATTTTGGTTTTTTTTTAATGGTTAACTTTATTTTTTCTTTTCTTTATTAAATCATAGCTGTGTACATTAATGCAGTTATGGGGTACAATGTGCATTAAGGCATTTATGTGGTACAATGTGCTGATTTATATACAATTTGGAATGTTTACATCAAACTGGTTAACAGCCTTCAACTCACTTAATTATTATGTTAAGACATTTATACTCTGCACTTACTGCCTTCTCTATCTAGATGTGTTTAGTTTGAGATTCATTTGTGGGGTTGTATGTAGCAATATTTTGCTCCTTTTAATTGCCAGATTGTATGCCATTATCTGAATACTACACAACTTTTAAATTCACTCACTCGGCCATTTGGATCGTTCCAGATTTTTTATTACCAATAAAGCTGCTATGAACATTTATGTGTAAGTCTCTGTGTGAGCAAACACTTTCATTTGAGAAAACACCTAGCAATAGAATGGCTAGGTTATGTTTAACTTTACGAAAAACCTGCCCAACTATTTCTCCATGAGATATATCACTTTATGTCCTGACCAGTAGCTGTCGAAGTTGAAATTGTTCCACATTCTTGATGACACTTGGTATGGTTGGTCTGTTTTACTTTAGCCGCTTTAGTGGAAGTATAGGGCTATTTTCTTGTAATTTTTTAATTTTATGTTTTTACTTTTCGCACTTTTTGGCTGGGGCTGGGTTTGAACCTGCCACCTCCAGCATATGGGGTCAGTGCCCTACTCCTTTGAGCCACAGGCGCCACCCACTCTTGGTGATTTTAATTGTGTGTTTCCCTAATGACTAATGATTTAGGGTATCTTTTCATGTGATTATTTTCTATCTGCATATCTTTTTTTGTGAAACACATAATTTTTGCTTTCTTTGTCTCATATTTAAGAAATATTTGTCAAAATGAGGGTCACTAAGATTTCCTCTTTTCTAAAAATTTCATTGTTTTGTATCTTAAGTCTGAGATCTGTTGTCTGTAAAATTTTTATGTGAGGTAAGGGAAGGTGTGAGATTATTTTATTTGTTAGACATATGGGTCACCCTTGTCCTGGCACTATTTGTTTAAATGATTATGTTGTCCTTATTAAACTGCCTTGGACCCTTTCCTGAAAATTAATTGACCATATATTTGGGCATCTATTTTTGTACTCTATTTTTTCCAATTGATGTAAATATTTATATCAATTCAACATTGTTTGGATAACAGTAGCTTTAAAATAACTTTTAAAACCAGGTGGTATTAGTTTTCTGATATTCTTCTTTTAAAATGGTATTTAGCAGCTAGGCAAAGTGGCTTACACCTGTAATTCTAGCACTCTGGGGGGCCTAGGTGGGGTATCACTTGAGCTCAGGAGTTTAGGAGTTTGAAGGCTGCTGTGAGGCTGAGCCCACGGCCTCAGTCTGGGTGACAGAGTGACACTCCGTCTCAAAAAAAATAAAAAAGATAGTCAAACTGATGAGAACTTTGGCAGAAATGACCCCTTGCAATCTGAGATGTAACTGTTTTTAGGAACTTAAAGTAAAAATAAAATTCAAAAAACTAAAAGTTGTTTAGCAATTCTCGGTCTTTTGCACTTCCATGCAAATTTCTGAGTTAGTTAATTTCCATGGAAATCCTTGCTGGGTTTCACTGAATCTAAAAACCAATATCCAAATAAAAACAAATCTTCTCCTTGAATATATTTACAAATATCACTTCTCCATTTATTTAGGCTTTCTTGAATTCTTTTCAGATTATTTGTAGTTTTTTGTTTTATCAAATTTATCCCTAAGTATTCTATTTTTTGATGCTATTACTTTTTTCGTTTACCTTCCAATATTTTGTTAATATCATATGGAAATACAACTGACTTTCTGCATTGTCTTTGACATGATGTCATACTAGTCTCATGTATTAGCACTGCGAGCTTTTTCTCTGTGGATTACTTGGAATTTTACACATAGACAACATGTCATCTGGAAATGCAGTTTTTATTTTTTCTTTTCTGTCTGAAAGCTTTTGATTGGTCTCTCTTGTTGCACTGGCTGGAATCTTTGACCTGGTGCTAAGAACAAGCACCTGTGCCTTATTCCTGATCTTTGGGAGAAAACATTTAGACTTTCACTACTAAGTGTGACGTTAGCAATAGCTTTCCACAGATGCCCTTTACCTGGCTGAGGAAGTTTCCTTCTATCTCTAGTTAGCTGAGAGTTTTTTCCATTAGACAGGAATGTTCAAGTTTGGCACATTTGATCGTATGCTTTTCAAGTTTGGTCTGTTAAAGTAGAGAATTTTGTTGTTTGATTTTCAAATGTATGAAACCAACCTTTCGTATCCTGAATGATCACTACTTGGTCATAATGTACTATTGTTTTAAAATAGTTTTGAATTCAGTGTGCTCAAATTATGCTAAGAAGTTTGACAACTAATTTCTAGGGGATATATAGCTATATGGCATAGCCCCTGGATGAGGGGCTCAGCTACAAGTTGAATTTTACCTTAGAAATGCAAACAACGTAACATAATCCTTTGTACCCTCATGTTAATCTAAAATAAAAAAGCTGATCCATATTCAATTCTGAGAACAGTACCTAGTATATATACAATAGGCATCAGGTTTGGCTTTGGCTCTTATTATGACCTGTACTGGTCCTTTTCTTGCTATACCTGGCAACGTTGTTGTGATACTTCAGTGCCTCTTCTGTGTTGTAGTTACTTGTATCCTGTACGTTGTGCTATTAGTAAGTTAGAAAACTCTGGGCCCTCTTTAAATCTCTTTTAGCAAGCAGTCACCCCGCTTAGCATTAGCATGCAGATCCTGCCCTACTTCTGTGGGCTGTGGTTCCAATGAAAGTTTAATTTCCCAGAGCTGTTGTGTTACTATTTTGATATGCTTAATTTATCCTGGAACTCCCACTGGTCCCTCCTAGTGCCACCTGAGCGGCAAAGGAGCTTTCCCTGGCCAGGCTGTCTGGAGCCTTTAGGTTGGGGTGGAGAGTTTTATTCCCCCAAGGAAGAGGAGGTTTCCCTGACAGGCACTTGTATGGCAGGCGTTCCCTTTATGTGTCTTTTACGGAGGGGGAAGAAGGGGTCCTGGGCCCATGAAGACAAAGAGGCTCCGGGGCTAGGCAGTAGTGTGGGGGGAGTATTCCCCCTCGCCAGTGCCAGTAGTGTCTCAGTGGGGAAGTGGGTGTGACGGGGGGGGGGCAGAGAGGGCTTCCTCTGACTCCTCATTAGCAGTGGCACTCCTGACTGACCTCTCTTGCTGAGGCTGGTGCTTGCAGAGCTTGCCTGGTCTTGTTGGTGGGACCACTTTTCCATCCAGGGGAGAAAGGAGCCTACCTGAGCTGCCTTCTCTTGCTAGGTAGGAAGTAGAAACCAATGGGCTCAAGCCATCTTCTCCAGCTGGGTCAGGTGCGATGAGACGCCTGGTTGCTATGCTATTCTTCTCATCTTGGGGTCTCTAACAAGTCTGCCTTCTGCTTTCTACCTCTCAAAGTTCTCCTTTGATTTCCTCTTGTGTTATTTCCAGCGTTTATAGGTGCACCTAGTAGGGTAGAAAGGGAGAAACAAGTCTCTGGCATCTTTCAGGACTGGAAGTCTTATTTTCCTTATTTGGAATGCCCGTGGCACCGTTCTCTCCAGCTTATGAGATCTCATGTATGATTCAAGTTCTCCACGAGAACTTCCTTGAGTCTAGTACCCGCTCTGTTCCACGACTACTCACTAACAAGCATCTGTCTCCGTGGACTGTGCCATCGTTACTGCTGTTAGGAATACCTTCTTCTTGCTCCTATCAGAGACTAACCCTTTCACATGGGCACCAGACTATCCCTTCTTGCCTACTCAAAACAAATCTGTCTTTAACAAATCTGTCCTTTTCCTCCTGCATCCTTTTTTTCCCCCATCAAATTTCATCAATGTTTCTCTTTTACTCATTATCTTTCAAACATGCTTTTTATTTTTGAGCAAGAGAAGAAACATTTGCTTCATACTTTCTCTTTCAGCAGCAGCTCCATTTCTTAGCTTTCCTTGACTGCAAAACTTGAAATAATCTCTCACTACATCCGATTCCTTTCTGCTTATTCTCTGGAACCTGTTGCAATCAGGCTTTCACTCCCTTGCTCCAGTGAAACTGCTCTTGCGAAGGTCACTGCCAAATTCAGTAGTCATTGTCCATCCTCATCCCGTTTAGCCTGACAACATCGTTTACTGCAGTGGGTCGGTTGCATCTGACAGTCTCTCATCCTTGATGTATTTCCCACCTTTGCTTCTGGAATGTTTTTCTCCTTCTTCATTGGCTGATGATTCTTAATCTGTTTGCTAGTTTCTCATCACTCAGTCTCCCGGTGCTGGAGACTCCAGGGTTCAGTCCTCACATCTCTTCTTTTCTCTGTCTACTTTAGATAAAGAATGGTGAGCCTGGTTAACCTTGTGGTTCTAAATACCTCATCTCCCCAGACCACTGTGTCCAGTAGCCTTCTCAAGGCCTCCACATGGGGGTTTAATGGGCACCCTTTCACTGCAAAGGTACCATGATGATACAGGAGCCAGAATATTTTTCTCATTTCCATCAGCATCTTTTTATCTGCTCCTGAGACAACAAAAGCAATTTTCATAAAGCAACAAAGTATAAAACAAAGAAAAGAATATCAATAGTGATACATTTCTGTCGAGTACTGGCATGAGAGGGAGAACCTCTCATGAGCTGGCATGAGGGGGGAGAGTTGACCTGAGTGGAAATGGTGGAAAATTGAGAAATGAAGCCAGAAAAGCTGGGGAGAGGCGAAGAACAACAGAAGATGTGCGACAGGATGGCGTCAGGAGGGCTGACGCAGCTGATGGCTGCAGCCAGCCCCTGCACCGTGGATACAGCTTTATTTATAGAGGGTCTTTACAAGATTGCATAAATCTGAACACACGGGGTACAGATCAACCTCAAAGAGGAAAAGCTGTGCACTTGTCAATACTAAAGGTGACTTCTGACAGGTGAAAAGAATATTGATAAGGGCCAGGTGGCTGGGGGTTGCACACTGAGCATTTCCTAGGCTGTGGGGGCCCTGCTGGCCACAGCCTGCTCCCCGCACATTTCATCCTCAGCGGAGTATTTATCACACGAATAAACAGAAGAAAGTGAAAGAGAAACTGGTAGGTCTTGCGCGTTGAGCGTATTTTTGACTTTGTAATTTTCATATGCCTAATTATTTTAGTGTCACGTAGCTAGGTGGTAAAAGAGGTTGGGTAGAAGATTTTCGACGTCCTTCCAAGTACTCCAAGAACTGGTCTTGAAAGAGAGAACTTGAAGTTATATTTCAGGGCCTGAGAGCCATCAACCAGATCTAATCCCCAGCTCATATTTCAGGCCCTGAGGAACTATCAACCAGGTTTAATCCTCCGCTCATCCCATATGTTCTTTGCAAATCCTACTCCATGTAACTCAATTGGCAAAGCTAAACTCATCTCTGAGAATGTGAAGGCATTAGTGTCTCCTTTCACAGTAACACATGAAGGAAATTTGGAAAATTTAATTATAAACTTTTAACTGTTGCAATGACCCTTTCTTAATTTGGCATAAGAAATTCCTCTTTTTTAAAAATTTCTTATAGCACAACTATGTACATTAATGCAATCATGGGGTACAGTGTCTCTTTTTTCTCATTAATTATTTTTTATTAAACCATAACTTTGTACATTGATGCATTTATGGGGTTCAGGGTACTGCTTCGATATATGTGAAATGTTTACATTGAACCAAGTAACACATCTAAGAAATTCCTCTTAAATGTTTTTTGTTTCTGTAGGATTTTACTGTAACTCACATATATATATATAATCCCACCTATGCCCAGAAAAAAGACTGGAAGGAATTCTTACAATATTGTGATGGCTAAACTTTTGTGCCAATTTGACTAGACCAGAGTTCTTAGTTGTTTAATCGAACAATGATCTAGGGGTTACTGTGCTGGTCCTTTGCAGGTGTGGTTAATACCCATAATAAAGGTTATTACCTTTGGTAATATGAGTGGACTTCATCCAACCAGTTGAAGGGCTTAAAAGCAAAAACTGAGGTTATGTAGTGAAGAAATTCTGCCTCAAGTTTGCTGCAGAAACTCAGGCTAAGTTTCCAGACTGCAAGCCTACTCTAAAAAAATTTGACCCCAGATTAAAATATTAATGCCTGCCTGAGTTTTTAGTGTTCCAGATTGCTGTCTGGCTTTTGTGCTTATTAGCCCCCAGAATTGTGTAAGCCAATTCCTTAAAGTAAGTCTCTTTATGTGTGTGTCTGTGTGTAGTATATGTGTATTTATGATAAAAGTGTGTATCCTATTGGTTCTATTTCTCTGGAGAACTCTGATAAATTGGTTTTCTTTGCATTTGGGACTATGATCGATTTTTATACTTTACTATTTATCACATTTTCTTCAATGAACATGTATTACCATTTAAGTAAAAGAATATAAACTAGGTTTGATCTTCAACCATCTAAGAATTGCTAGAGAATTCTGAGAATTAGATTCCAAAATGATTTCTGTGAAGGGGAATTGTAACTTTGGGCTCTGCTTGAGAGATTTTTGCACACAAATTTGGACAAGTTAAGATTATACATCCTGAGTTTCAAATAAATCTTGAGATTTTCTTCCTAAATCTTGTTTAAAAGTGTCACTATGGGAACTGAGGATGGGAAAGACTATGGCTATGGGTAAGAACTGTCACAGAAACAAAAATGAAATGAAACAGAACGAAAACAGAAATCCCATGAACAGATAAAGGTCATGCAATGTCCAAGTAAGGTCACAGAATAAATTGTATGCTCACATTACAGGCTCATGCCCGTCAGCAGTGAGGTTTCTGAACTAGCAGATTAAGAAAATACGTTAGATTTAGTGTATCTTGACTTGATTTCTTATGATGACGAGAAAATATAAAGAAATGTGGTTTAGTTGTGACTTGATTTAGGTGTTGAGTTATTCAATGAACAAAACAAACACTCGAGTAGTGCAGTGTTATTGGGAGTGAGAGGAAGTGGATTTGGAAGTTACTATGGAGACAAATCAGGGTACTCGATGACCGGGTGTTTCTCTCAGTGGAGAAAGAAAAATTATGCATCATTTTTAGTTTCGACCCACATGTATATGTATGTTCCATTCACCAGAATGGGGAAAGGGGCACAGAAACACACACTGGGTAATAAAAGTTCCAGATGGCACTTTCAATTTTGGATATTCTGAGTTTAGGCACTTACGGGATACCCAGGTGGAACAGACTCCCAGCCCTTCCCCTCTGCACATTCCTCATCCATCGATTCAAGCAACCTCAGACCAAAAATATTTAGGGAAACAAAACTGATACAAAAGACAAATAGAAATACTTTATATAACAGTTACATTGCGTTAGGTCTTTTGAATTATCTGGAGATGATTTAAAGTATTTGGGAGGGGTTGCATAGGTTAAAGGCAAATCCTACAGCGTTCTGTATAAGGAATTCGATTGGGTGTCTAGATTTTGGTATCTGTGGGGATTCTGAGATGAAAATTCTTTAGATGCTGAGGGATGACTATATTTAGTAGGCTGCTAAAAATGTCTTCTATAGTTTAGGAAACCCCCAAATACCCCACGGTAGGGGTAACAGTCAAATTTAAGTCTAAGATAGTGCCAAGAATTTTAGTCATGTTATTAAAGACATAGGAATGCCATTTATCTCTGGATTGATGAACTTTTGAGAAATAGATTTTATTTTTTTTTCATTTTTTCTCATTAAGTCATATACACATAGATCATGAATACATTTATGCATATGTGGGGTACAATGTGTTCATTCTTTTATACAATCTGACATGGTTACATCAAACCAATCAACATAGCTTTTGCCTCATTTACTTGATTATTGTGTTAAGACATTTATGTTCTACACTTGACAGATTTCGCTTGTACCCTTGCAATATGCTCCATAGGAGAAACAGATTTGAAATGGGAGAGAATGAGTATATTAATATTGTTAGGAGAGGATGCTGGTTGGTAGGACTATGTTAAAGCCATACTAGGGGGCATAGCAAAAGAGAAAAAGAGGGCATTATAAACTGATTAGCAACATGTATCAGAGGACACAGTGCCAGAGAATAGCTGAAGGAATGGTATTCAGAACATGACAGCGTAAATAAAGCAGGACTTTCCCCCTCCAACAAGAGCACGTAAGGATAAGGGCAGATTTGGGGGAGGAAGGAGTTAACGCTGTGGACCCATGATTCATTTCTGCCCTGATTACCAGGGTGACGTCTGTGAGGGACAGAGAAGACGGCAGTGACCCATCTCATCCTGTAAATGTGGTAACTGGTCCTTTGGGCAAATAGAGTAAGAACGTTTGCCACGAGCAGAGTTCCTGTCTACAGAATGGCCCTTAGGTGTCTAGGCTGTCCCTGGCTTCAAATTACTACTAATAAATGCATGGAGAATTTATGAATTTGGAAGGCTCAAAAAATGTCACCTAAGTTCTACCACTCTCTGGGGCCATAAAACAGAGATGCTTTATGATAGGATCCTCCTCGACTGTGCATGGTGATCTCACTGAGATACCTGCATTCCTCCAGGCCAGGCGGCTCCTGCCCAGCGTGGGAGGAAGGACCGGGAGCCAGCCACACAGGGGGTTCCAGGCTCCTCCCTCTTGGTCTGCGCCGCTTGCATTGGGTCGTGGCCAGACATTATTAACAAAACTAGCTATTAGGGAAGGCCTCTGCTATGTGTGGGTCCTGATTTGGGAATGTGGCACTCCATGCTCGGCTCAGGTGATGATTTGGGGGTTGGGACACAGATTTTCTCCATGGATCATGAGCAGAGGGCCCTCAGCTAAGAGTAAGGGGTTTGGAGGTGGGACTTAGGATGTTAAATAAAGACTTTGACTAGTTTTTTTTGGGGGGGGGAGTGGGGACAGGAATTTACCAGGGAAATGTAAAATGGTTGCAGAGAGATAGATAGGTATTCAGATCTAGGTAAGGTAATGTTAATGTCATGGCTCAAGGGACCAGCTGGGTTGCATTAATAGCCTGTCTAGAGGGTGAGAGAAGTGGCCGCCTGGCTTCACTCTGTGCCAGAATGTTGCATTTCTGCTGGGCTATGATACTCTATTGATACTCTATGGGGCCCCAAGCAGTGCTGGGGACTCGACTCAATGTGTTAGGTCACATGTTGAACAGTGGGAAGACTGGACACATGCAGCTGAAAGCAAGCAAGCAGAAGAGATGTCAGGGGATTGAACTAGAGCCAGTGATTGGAAATTATAGGAGTCATTTTAGGATAATATAATGAGGTGTTTTTAAAAGTTGCCCAAAGAAAAATAGTATAGCCTTAATCTAGAGATTCTACAGACCTTAGAGGTGTTTTAGTGCAGTAGAGCTAAGGTGAAGCCCAAGAATATATAGTTTGGTCAAAGGGTACAAAGTTTCAGGTAGGCGCAATAGGTCCTGTTCCGTTGTTCTATTATACAACATAGTGACTATAGTTAATAATAAAGTATTACATATTTCAACATAGCTAAAAGGAAAAGATTTTATATGTTCCTACCACACAACAATGATAAGTAGTTGAGTTGATGGATATGTTAATTGGCCTGATTTGATCACTTGATAATGTTGTACTATTTGTTCTACATGTACCAAAATATCGTGTTGTGCTCCATAAATTGATTCAATTAGTTGTCAAACAACGACAATAAAAAAGTAAAACTGAAAAACAAAACAAAACAAAAAGCTAAATTTCCCAAGGAAATCTGACATGTTGCTAGATTTGGGACCACGGAGCTGGTTGACACAGTAACTATCTGAACCTCTGGTGGTTGGATTAGGTGGTAGTGTCTGTGTTTTCCCAGCTGTGGTCACGTGAGTCTGCAGTTGACCACGTGCTGAGGAACAGCCGCAGGTGTTTTCAGGGAGTACTATCTGCTTCCTTCCTTATGGCTTTGAGAAACAGCTGTGCTCTGGGTGATTAGTTTGTTTTCTAAGGCTGCCCCACATTTGGTTTGCCCATCGCTTGTGAAATAAGACTCACTTATGAGACCCAAATCCGATGGCAGGCATCCTGACTCAAGGGACCTGTCTAGACACTTATCAGTGTGGCGCAGTCTCTGAAGTGCCTGAGTAAGAACTACTAGCAGAAGTACACTCTGAGGCTGAGTTCTTAAACCCTTGTGTCTCAAGTCCACCTGGGAATCCTAAATTTGAAGGGCTTCAATGCTGGCTGAGTGTTGAGCATGTCGTGGGCCCTGATCTGCTTTTCTTTATTGATCATGGTGTTAATCGTCACAGATTTAGGTGCAGAATCCAAAGGAGCAGCCTGAAACAATGTCTCTCTAAGGTATCCATGGAAAGTTACTGATGACCCTTCTTTCTGTACAGAGTACCATGACAGAACCAGGGACAATCCTTTTACAGAGGAGAGGTAAAGTGTTTCCTCCTCTGGTGTCTTACCAGACTTCAGTTTTGTTTTTGAAACCAAAAAATTAACTAGCTCCTCTGGGGGGTGATGGTCCAAATATGGCTTTTAAGTTATTTTTTTCCTCTTAGTTATTCCATCCTCATGAAAGGATGTTGTTCTCTCTGTAAGCTGGTGTTTCAGATCCTAACTTTTTATTTTTTTTTTGCAGTTTTTGGTCGTGGCTGAATTTGAACCCACCACCTCCAGCATATGGGGCCGGTGCCTTACTCCTTTGAGCCATAGGCACCACCCAGATCCTAACTTTTTAGATGCCCTCTTGGCCACAGTTTCCAAACATACCTGAGGGTAAGAGTCATCAGGGGATACTTGTTAAAAATACTTCTCAGACCTCACCCCAAACATTATGATTCAGGGGCTCAAGTCTAGACGTGATAATCTGTAATTTTAGCAAGGACTCCAGATGTTCCCAAAGGTGGTTTCTGATTAGAATTACTGGGGAATGGGTCACCAATAGAGTCCCAGTCTATACATATTAAGGATCTTTTAGAAAGGCGCATAAGAAACCAATAGTTTCAGTTTTTCCAGGGAATACTGATTATATAGCCCTAGTGAAGCTCTCATACTTCAGAATTTTACTTCAGGTAAGAAAGAATATTTCATTTGGGCCTGTAGGTGTTGGTTGCCCCTTTAAATATGGGAAGAATAGTGATATCTTTGGAAAGAACTATGATAAAATACTCTTGATCAAAATACTCCTGGTCAAAAGTTTAGTTTCATGGGTGGTGCCTGTGGCTCAAAGGAGTAGGGTGCCAGCCCCATATACCGGAGGTGGCGGGTTCAAACCCAGGCCTGGCCAAAAAAGAAGTTCAGTTTCATCCCCCCGCCCAGAGCCGGGTTTCTCAGCCTCATTACTACATTGGGACTGAACGATTTCTTGCTGTGGGGGGTGGTCCTGTGTGTTGCTAAAGTGTAGCAGTGTCTGTGGCTACTGCCCACCAGATGACAGTGGCACCCCCCCCAAACCATTACAAGTGGTTGAATACCACCACTAGAAAAAAGGATAAATTGTTGGTTGTAATTTAATCAAATGTTAAAATTCTACTTATTGGAAATCGAAAAAGTGACAGTCTGCACCTGGTCTTTTATCTGTGGCCTCTCCAGATGGTGCAGAGTATGATATAGACCCCCCAAGGCCGGGGGTGCAGCTCTCCAAATACAGAAAGCAGGTGTACAGGATATTGTTTCCTGAGCTAAAACACTCTGAAGTCAAGTGTCACAGGACTGTGGCTGGGATATAGCAGTTCTGACCGATGATTTTAGAGAAAGACAAAATCTTGATGGTACCTTAACCCTTTTTAATGATGAAAAATACTTGAATATTTGAGTAGATCTCATAGGGAAGAGCTTTGGACAAAATTAGAGAAATATAACTTCAAATGAAGAGTTTTTATACATATATATTTTTGATAATTGCTAATTATAATAAAAAGGTATGATTGGTATGACAGCAATACTTAGGAAAGGCCCAGTAATTTATTTACTTTATCTTTTTTTTTTTTTTTTAGGGCGTTACCCCAAAAGGTAAATTCTCTTTCATGAGTTGTCCTTTACTTAAGCTTAAATGATGCAATAACATTTTATTCAGAGTCAGAAAAGCGTGAAGTTTGAGGACAGAGTCCCAAAGGCTGCCCTGACTTCTGATGCCAAGATTGAAGGTTCCCCAAACCACCTTAAGTTCTGATTGTTCCCTGGAATGTGCACATTGTTCTGTAAAAGCTCCTCTACTCTTGATTGTGGCAGATTACAGGGAAAGGACACAAAGTGCATTTAGCCAAAGGGAGAGATGAATAGGGCAGAGTCTGGGAGAGGTGCTACTCTCTTAGAGCCAATGTGTGTCCAGATGCTCAGAGAACTGCCACTCACCAAGCCAGCCTGGGTGCTCAGAGTCACCACGGGGACTCCGTTACATAGGTGAGTTTAACCGATTCACTGTCTGTGTGTTTAATTTCAGGCATAGGTTGACAGATAATGGCATGACTCAAATTCCATACCCTAAAACAAGGATGGTCTTTCTAGTAGAGCCAGTCCCCACTCTAAGACTCCTGGGTGTGACAGCCTCGTACTAAGACACAGTACGGCCAGCTTAAGCCCCTGCCCTAGCAAAGACACTTCTGTTAGGTATGATATAAATGATATCTCAAAAGTAGAAGGAAAAGGTCAGATCTCCCTTTGTGCAAGATCACATTCTTGACTTATTTGAGCAATGGAAATTTACATGTAGACTCTATGTAAGGCATACATGTATGTAGTTTTTAGGAATCCATTATGCTTTACATGTTTCACAGGTATTATTTCCTTAAACACGGTACTACAGTAACTTACAAGACAAGTGTAGTATTAGAGGCCACAAGAATAAAAATCTGATCTTCCATGTGGTATGAGTTGAGTAACTTTTATTCAAAATTCTTGGGATCAGAAGTATTTCCGATTTTAGGTTTTTTCAGATTTTGAAACAGTCACATAAACACAATGAGATACCTTCAGCATGAGACGTGAAGCTAACCACAAAATCCATTTATATTTTCTACATACCTTATGCACGTAGCCTGAAGGCAATTTAATACAATATTTTTGATAATTTTGTGCATGAAAAATAATTTTGACTATTCCTCTTGTGACCTGTTCCATAAGGTCAAGTGTGAAATTGTCCGCTTATGCCCTCAGGTTGGTGCTCAAAAAATTTGAGATTTTAGATTTTCAGATGAGGAATACTTATCCTGTGTTATTATTACTATTGTAATTTAAACAAATTTAAACTCATGTCCTGTGTTTAAATAGTGGCAGGATTTGCCTGTTATTGTGCAAAATATGAGTTGTCAAACCAAAGTCTCCTATTTCTCAAGGCCAATGTTTCTCAGCTCCTATCTTTCATATAAATTATAATCATCCTAGTTAAAAAATATTTAAGTTTAACTTACATTTTAAAATTTCCCGGCTCGGCGCCTATAGCTCAACCGGCTAAGGCGCCAGCCACGTACACCTAAGGTGGCGGGTTCGAATCCCCAGCCCGGACCCGCCAAACAACAATGATGGCTGCAACCAAAAAATAGCCAGGCGTTGTGGCGGGCGC
>CAUYTI010128099.1:0-46585 GCA_963575145.1 Galago senegalensis | reverse complement strand
TTTTTTTCCTTCCCAATGGAAGATTGGAGTTTATTCAGTCATATACACAAGTCATTTCTGACAACTGAGAAAATGCTATTTGCATAAGACATCAGATTAAAAATATATAGTATTTGTATTTTAACACAAGGTCCCAGGATTTCAAACAAGGAAGTCTGATTCCAGAGTATGCGTCATGTAATCATGTACTCTGCTACAAAGAACTGTAGGGGACATAAACTTTGGCAGTACATTTCTCAAAAGTCAAGTATTAATGAATTTTATACGCATGGTTTTGCATCCGTAGGGGAAGCTACAGTTCTTTTGGCACATGTGCCAATTTCTGAGCCGTCCACTTCAGAATCTTCACCAGCTTCCTCTTCAGAATCAAATTCCTGACTATCCCGGGATTCAAGGTTTTTCAGAGGTTCACCACTCAGTCTCTCTACTACCTGGGCCATACACTGTCCGTGTTGTGCTACTTCTGCCAAGTCTTTATTCTCCTTTGTCAGGCGGGCAATTTCATTGTCCTTCTCTTCAACTTCTTCATAAAGTTTCCCATTCTCCGTAAGTGCTCCACAGAGAGCCTTCCTCCGCCTTTCTGCCACTTCTTTCCAATATTGAGAGGATGGATTTTCTTTAACCATAAGATCAAATGCTTCTTGGGTGACTCACCCAATATTTTTATTTTCACTATATTCCGGGTCAATAGCAACTCCCAAGCTGGAAGTCTTAGATGTTATCTGGCCATTCCAATGTTTCTTTTGTGATAAGCCCTGGGCCAGCTCATTTTCTCTTCCAACAAGAGATCCAGCTGCAGAAGGCTGAATCATCTTCAGAGTTCTTCTTGGGACAGGACTATTCTTTACATTTTCTTTAATTTCTTCTTGTTTCTGCTTCATACTGGGATTCATTACACAGCTCATGAAATGCAAAAGATGGGTGGATATGCTCAATCTTTGTAGCGAAGGCAGGGAGCTGTGGCAGCAGGGCCTCACACAACACCCACAGGCAACCTATGTTAGTCCCCGCAGTGGACCCTTGCTTTAAAAAAAAAAAAAACACTACTAAAATAAAGACTGCTTCAATAAAATGAAATCACCTCCCCAATTTGTATCACACAGGAGCCCAGCGGGTTGTAAAACTCTGCTCAAATGTTTTAACTTAAGAGGTTTTAATAAAGTGTCCAGAGGTGTGGCCAGGACTAATGGAAACTACCGGAGACTAACAGCTGCAGGAAGCCGCTGCTACCTCTGGGTCCTAAGGGGTAAGAGGAGGAGTGTGATTCACAGAGTCCAGCCACAGATGAAGTCAGGGCCAGCCTGACAGGAAGTGAGGTCATGGGACAGATGCCGAAGCAAGGAGGGAGGAGGAAGCAACCCTCTGACATCTGTCTTCTGCCAGTAACCTTCACTGACCAAATGCTACCGGAAACCAGATGGCGAGAAAGCCCAGGTGAGATGGCTTGTAGAACTCAGCCTCCTCAGGCCCCAGGAAGAACAGAGAATGGATAGGATGGCAGGGAAGGAGGGATGCAGAGAATATCCTGTGTGGTCCCCCTTTGCATCCACTCCGCATCTGTCCTGCCCCTCACTCAAGTGAAGAAACTCTTATCTCCAACATTGTTGGGATGCAGAGTCATAAACCGTCACATCGTGATATCAATACTGTCACACTCTCATCCAGAACCAAAAGTGTCACATGCCCGTCACATGAGGTAGCAGAAAAGTGAGAGGAAAGATAAATTGCTGTATAATCAATTAGGTAACACAAGCATAGGCTGGGCGTAGTGACTCATGCCTGCAATCCTAACACTTTGGGAGCCTGAGACGGGAGTTCAAGTCCAGTGAGTTCAAGGCCACACTGAGCTATGATCACACCAGTGAACTCCAGCCTGGGTGACAGAGTGAGACCCTGTCTCTAAAACATGCAAAGCCTTTTTTCATATGTCTGTAGGCCATGCGTTTGTCTTCTTCAGAAAAGTTTCTCTTTAAGTCTCTTGCCAACCTTGAGATGGGATCACTTGTTTTCTTCTTGCTACTACACTTGAGTTCTCTGCGGATTCTGGTTATAAGACCTTTGTCGGAAGCATAACCAGCAAATATCTTTTCCCATTCTGAGGGTTATCTACTTACTTTTCTTATTGGTCCTCAAACTTTTTAAACAGGGAGGCAGTTCATTGTCCCTCAGACTGTTGGAAGGTCGGACTATAGTTTAAAAGGACAGGCAGTGGCTAAGCAGGACAGGCAGAAGCAGCAAAAACACCCGGCAGGCCGGATACATATCCTGGGTGGGCCACATGTGGCCCGTGGGCCATAGTTTGAGTATACCTGGTCTAGTACCTTAACTAAGTAATCCAGCCGAGCAGCACTAACAGTAGGATGACCTAATGTTACGTTCTTTCTGATGTAAACTGATGTAGAACATAAAAAGCATCATTTACCACACACTCTTGTGAAACAAGTTTAACTGGAATCTTAAACTTTAATTTATTTAATTTGGAATCCAAATATTTAGACCTACCTTCCAGTTTGCAAGAAATTAATTAATTGAAGGGTACTTCATTCCTACTCTCAAGCTTACTTTGGAAAGGGTGAAGTTTTTCTTTATTTTGTAAAGACAAAATGTTATTGTTGGATCCCTCTTTTGGGCAAAGGCCTCATGGATGCACTAGGGCTGAGTCTTGCACTACTGTGACTTTCTGAGACATTGCTGTGGTGTCCTAGCTCACAGCAACCTCAAATTCTTGGGCTCAAATGATCCTCTTGTTTTAGCCTCCTGAGTAGCAGGGACTACCATTGCCCACCACAACACCCAGCTAGTTTTTCTATTTTTAGTAGAGATGGGGTCTCACTCTGGCTCAGGCTGGTCTCGAGCTCCTCAGCTCAGGCAATCCACCAGCCTCGGCCTCCCAGAGTGCTAGGAGTACAGGCATGAGCCATCACACCAAGCCTCATAAAAACATCTTCTATAATCATGAATCACTGACCAACATTATCCACCACGTGTCTTGTGGTAATAAGCTTTAAGATCTAAAGGAAACAAACAATATTCTACCAAAATATAAATTCCCTAAACTGGCTGAATGATAAATAGAACACCTAAACAGTCCAACATCTATAGAATTGAAAATATACTCTATATGCTAATGTTCTACGATTAAAAACAGCACCAGATTCAGGTGAGAGTTGTCTCTAAATTTAAGGAAAATAACAGAACTCTTCCCAGTTCATTTTAGAGTTCTATCATAATAAGAATGCCAATACCTGATTCAGATATTCTAATAAAGAAAAGCAGAACACTTATGATTAATAAAAATTAAAATCAAACCATATATTAACAAATTAAATCTACCAATGTGTTGAGATAGTTGTTTTCTGTGACTAAGTTTATCCCAGAAAAACAAGATTTCCCAATTTTAAGAAATCTGTTAGCATAATTTATTACATTAAAAAATTAAAGGGAGGCCAAAGTAGGAGGAGCACTTGAGCCCAAGAGTTTGAGACCATCCTCAGTATGAGAAAGAGCCCATTTCTCCAAAAAAAAAAAAAAAAAAGAAAGAAAGAAAGAGAGAGAGAGAGAGAAAGGAGGAAGGGAGGGAGGGAATTACCCGGGCACAATGATATGCACCTATCGTCCCAGCTACTCGGGAGGCTGAGGCAGAAGGAGCTCTTAAGCCCAGGAGTTTGAAGTTACAGTGAGCTACGATAATGTAACTGCATTCCAACCTGGGGAATAGAGCGAGATTAGGAGAAATTAACTGAAGGAGAAAAATATGTGATTATGTAAGTACATGCCAAAAAGCATTTGAGACATTGGAACAGATATTCCTGATCAACGTTCATTAGTGATTATTAGGGTGTGAATATTTTGTCTTCTCATGCTGGTTACAAGATTCTCTTATAATATTCTCTTATTCTAGTATTTCTATTACCTGCACCCATTCCCTACACCCCCACTGGGCTCTTCACTCCTAGGATTTCCATGTAGTGTAGACAATCAGTGTATTTAGAAATAGGTTAAGCAGGCATTTCTGGAGACTAGGCTAAGGGAAGGCTTCATGACAATAATTTCTGCGGCCAAATAAGTTTGGGAAAACTGTATATTGGATTTTCCTCCTAGAGATTTGCAATGAAAGTTGATTAAAGACTCAGAGAAGTCCTCTGGGGTTTCCCAAGGTAATTGAACATAGAATACTTTTGTTCTTATAATGTCTACCTATTAATATCCCCATGAATACACTTTGATAAACACCGATTTAGATCGTGTTACCACAATGTCAGTCTCAGCATTGCTGGCGTTTATTGTTCAGGGCATTGTGTGAAGTACTGTTGGAGATGCTGAATTGTAAGATACAATCTATTCCCACAGATGATTATAATGAAGTTTAGTCAGAACACATAAATAAAGAGATAAATGATAATTTACAGCAACCTGGCATAAGTACCAAATCAGCAGTCCAGACAAAAAGTGCAGAAAGGGTGCATAGGAGGTGGAAATGTTGTGAGCTAACTTGTCAGGAAGGGCTTCTAGGAGAATAGGAGACATGAGTTAATCCTTGGAGAAAACACACACACACCCAGCGGGCAAAAACGTGGACGTCATACTTGGGAGAAAAAGAGGACTGGTTTAGCGTTGTTCAAGAGGTAGGAAGGGCAAGATTATAAAGTACCTATTTTTAATTACTGTGGTTAAGGATCTTGGTCTTTATTACCCAAGCCATAGATTGTTAATGGAGGTCTTTAGGCACAGAGGAAGCATCTCAGAGATAAAGTATTTAGAGAAAGTTGCAATTGGCACAGAAGTTTTTGAGAAAGACTCTCTGTTTGACTCCTGTCTTTCTTAGCCTAGGCTCCCCCAAAAGCCAGAAGCTGCAACAGGTCTGGGGTACAGGGTCTTTATTTTAGGGTATGATCCCAAGGAGCTAAAGGGAGAGAGTGGGAAGAACCCCAGAGGGAGGACTAAATGCAGTTCAGCCCAGCTGGTCACCACTGTGCACAACTAAGTCTGGATCTCCCAGAGCCTCTAAAAGAACCGTGAAGAATACATCTCAGGGGTGGTGCCTGTGGCTCAAAGGAGTAGGGCACAGCCTCATATGCCAGAGGTGGTGGGTTCAAATCCAGCCCTGGTCAAAACTGCAAAAAAAAAAAAAAAAAAAAAATCTCAGAATTATTCACCAAAAAGACAAAAAAGAAATATACAAGTTCTTAACTGCCATTAACCAAAGTTGGCCCTCATGTCAGCAGGTTTGTATAGGATCCAGAATGCCCACACAGATTCCTGCAGGAATCAAATGAAGGCAGAGAAGCCCTGGGGCAGACAATGAGAAATGCACAGCCTCAAGTCCGTTACACCTGCATGAAGCAATGGCTGGAGTAAAACAGAGGCCCTCTAAGATGTCCGGCTTGTAAGAGGTGCCTGATGGAGCCTCCAAGGGAAGGTCTATCTGACCTAACACCGTATTTCCAAGTTTCTACCCAATTCATTCTCAGCAGTCACCTGCACAAGGTCCTTGCACATGTGGTCACCTCCAGATTTTTTAGTATTATTCTTTTTCCTCCTTCCATATCCCCTTATCATTCCAAAGAAATAAATAAAAACAAAAACAACCATATCATAAAGGATATTTTTGCTTCAATTTATACAAATGAAACTTTCTTCATATTTGTTTAATAAAGTAAATTTGATAGCAAAATAACCACAAGAATGAGTTCCCAGACAAGATGCATACACTGTATAGGTAAAAACTACAGAGTGTAAGAAAGTTCTCAGTAAATGCTCACCCTTCCGAGACCGGTCTGCATCTCCAATCAGAACCAAGCAAAGCACTAAAGTCATGACCCTTCTCTCCACGCTGGTTACTGAGTCTGCTATGGAAAAAGCCACATACTTGGAAATGGGCTTCTTCAGAACTGCCACAGACCAGCACTTCATTCAGTATTTGTTGAGGACCTATGATGATTCAGGTTGTAAGCTCTGGAGACAAAGCTTTGAACAAAACAGGCTAACTCTCTTCATGAAACTTACCATGTGGTGGCAGGGGAAATACACAAAGATGAAATATGTTGAATGATGATAGAATCTGTCAGGGGGGGCAGTATAAGAGAACAGAGGATTCCCAGATGAAAGGTGGAAGAATGGGTATGACCATTTTATATAGCTTTGTTATAAAATGTAATATTTGAACAGAGGCACAAAGGAAGCGAGAGAACAAGCCGCTTGGATAGATAGGGAAGAAACCTTCAAGACAGGGGTGAAAGGAGTGCCGAGACCCTGAGGCTAAGTATGCTCTCCAGGAAGAGTGAGGAGGCCATGCAGCTAGACTAGTGTGAGCAAGGGGCATGGAGTGAGAGGGGGTCAGAGAAGTTGACTTGGATAGGACTATATGGGGCCTTGGAGACCACAACAGGACTTCGCTTTTACTGTGATTGAAACAGGAAACCACTGAAGGATTTTGAACAGAGAAGTCACACAATCAACTGGTATTCTTAAGGGATCATTCTGATTCCTACAGAGAAGAGATATAGATGGACCAGGGTCACAGTGAGGTCAGTCAGGGGGTGAGGTGAGAGATAGTGACCACGCAGAGGAGGGTGACGGTTGTGAGAAACGGTTGGATTCTGACTACAGTCTGAACACAGAGTTGACAAGATTAGTTGATGGACTGGCTATGCAGTATAAGAGAAACTGAGGGGTCAAGAATGGCTCCATATTTTTTGACCTGAACAACTAGAAGAAAGGAGTTACCATTTAACAAGAAAGACAAGGAGAATTGTAGGTTTGAAGTTAGAAAAATTAAGAGTTCAGTTTTGAGCATGTTGAGTGTGAGCTATTTATTAAACAACCGGCCAGATGCCTGTAATGCTAGCACTTTGGGAGTAGGAGGCAGAAAGATCACTTGCAGCCAGAAGTTTGAGACCAGCCTGAACAAAGAGCAAGACCCAATCTTTACCAAAAATGGAAAAATTAGCCAGATTCAATGGTGTACGCCTATAGTCCCAGCTATTCAAGGAGAAGTAGGAGAATCACTTGAGCCCAGGGGGTTGAGGTTGCTGTGAGCTATAATGACACCACTGCACTCCAACCCAGGCAATAAAGCAAGACTTTGTCTCAAAAATAAATAAATAAATAAAAACATCCAAGTTGTGATGTCAAATAGGCAGTTGGCTGTAGCAATCTTCTCTTTGCGGGATTCCAACATGCACAAGTTTCAGTTACCAAGATGGAGTTACATAACATCAGTCCCCCAACAATATGGTTCAAACTCTAGTTGCCACATTATGGTACCTGTGAATAACTGCATCAACTGCTGCCTCCTCAGCCCACAGATTACGCTGTACATCACATAGAACAGACGCACATCAAGATTAATAATGATCAAGTGCATCACTTCTTTCAGACTCCACATGACTCTGGTCATTGGTCATTTGTGCACCTGTTACTCAGTTCATACTCAGCAAAGTGTGTCATTGTGTTGTCTCCTGTCTCTCAATAATAAGCCCACATGACAGTCCATAAAAATGGAGACTGGCAAGAGGAAACTGATCAACAAAAATGAAAGGGCAGCAAAGAAAAGATTATATTAGAAGTGAAATTAAAATCAAATATGACCAGAGTTATGGACAAGACAGCTGACCTGGGAATGTTGACACTGCTGCCATTCAACACCCTAGACACCCAGCCACAGGAGCCTCGTGAAAGTGAGTTTATAGACATAAAGAGCAAAGTGGCTGCAGGGAAAAAGATGAAGATGTCCCAGGGAATTTGTAAGAGGAATTGATTCAGGCAAAATACTTCACATTAAGAAAATTCTCAGAGCTATTTCACAACAATGAAAGCACAAAGGCTAAGATGTTGAAAGCTGATCCAAACTTAGAAAAGAATATGGTAATTTGCCAAGGCTTAGAAAAGACGCTTACTTCACATTGTGAGTTGTACAAGAGGCACAAACTACTCTTGATAAGCGTTTTACAAAGAAATGAAACACTTTAATTCTCAATGTTTTGAATGTTTTTGGTTAATGTACTAAACTAAGTAAATATTAGTTTTTATTTTCATTTTCCCATACATTTATAACCACCAGTAAAAACAGGCATCCTCAAAGTACAGCCCGTGGGCCACATGGGGCCCGCCGAGGACACATATCTGGCCCGCTGGGTGTTTTTGCTGCCGCTGCCTGTCCTGCTTAGCAGCCGACTCGTCCTGGGACTCGAAGTCCAGCCCTCCAATGATCTGAGGGACAGTGAACTGTCCCCTGTTTAAAAAGTTTGAGGACCCCTGAATACTTCAATAAAATGTTAAAAGTCCCTTAGCAATCATTAAAGTGTTCTGATTATTAAGAACACGTTGTATAGTTTTCATTTGCACAGTCATTTTTATGTTCCCACACTACTGTGTGAAGCAAGAACGGCCTGTGTGTCAATTTGGATTCTAGCAGAAGAGATCCAGGCTGGAGACATAGATTTGCAAATTGTCACTAGATAGTGTTCCTGGACCAGATTACCAAAGACAAGAAGTCTAAGGATAGAACCTGGGGAACCCCAGTGTTTACAGACAAAGGAAAGGAGAAAGAACCAACAAAGAAGACTGGAATGAAGTGATTATGAGAGCTGGAAGGAGAACTGAGAGGGCAGAGTCCTCCAGCGAAGGAGGGGGTTTAAGGAGAGAAATCAACCACGTTGCTGGTGAGGCAAGAGAGACAGATCTGGGAACTGACCACTGTGTTTGCCAACCTGTGACCTTGGCAAGAGCTGTTTCAGGAAAATGATTGGGATGAGCACCTGATTCAAGTGAGCTCAAAAGAGCCTGGGAGGAGAGTAGTGGAGTAATGACTCCCACCAGCCTTCTTAGGGGCCATAGCAGGAACAGCGTGTGAGTCTCTTCTGCCTTCTTTGACAGACACTATCACAGGGTGGCTGTATGCTGACTAACATAATCAACCAAAAAGTTGATACCAGGGGATGCTGATCCCACAAGAAAGGACAATTATTAAAACGATGTCCTTTAGAGTGGGTAACATATTGTACTCGGAGGAGGAATTCACCCTAGAAAGGGACAGGACCTAACCGGAGGAGGGCCAGACACTCGACTTCTTCAGGACTTGGTTGCCTCAGCTATACAAGCAGACAGAACTAGAATGGAGTTTCTCAAGATGTGGTCCCCAGATCAGCAGCATCAGCATCACCTGATCGGTCACTAAAAATGAGATTCTCAGGCCCCATCTAGGAGATCCCAATCTAGAAACTCAGGAGGAGCAGCCCAGCATTCCGGGCTTTAACAAGCCCTCCAGGAGATTCTTCTGATACACCCCACATTCTGAGACCCCCTGGACTAGATGAGCTTTCCCGTATCTTCTGGCTCTAATGTCTGTGAATCTATGCTTCAATAATCCATTCCTTTCAATTTCTCTTAATTATGCTTTCATAATACCACAGTGCTATTTTCAAGTAAAAGTTTATGAAACCCAAGCTGTTTTCTAATTTTTCTCAGTCCAAAAGAGCTAAATGTCTGTGTTTAGCCTCCAGAAACAATGACGTTTACACATCTTAAAATCATGTTCGTAATAATTTCCAAAACAAATTTGTCACGGCGGAGTATTCAGCTTAGCTTTGAGGGCATCGGTAAAGCTCATATCTTTTTCTTCTTGTTTTTTATAATAGGTAATTACACGTTTTAATGAAAAACGTCTTCGGGAATTAAAAGCTATTGCTCTCATGTCATCTGGGATTGTTTTGTATTGCTTGAAGTGTGTGTTATTCCCCAGGAGTGGAACAGACAAGGAAAGACAGGTGACATTAATCCCGTCCCATACTGTTGTTCTCTGTGGACTTGGGTCTCTCCAGCCACACACTTGGAGGAAATTCCATACAAACAGAGGAAGCCAGACTCTTTCTGGGAGAACTTAGTAGCTGACTTACTACATTAGACATTGATGCCTGCCAAAGATAAAACCTGGGAAAAGACCTCCAGGTCCTATTCTCCATTGTTGCTGCCTGGGTCCAGTGTGTATGTCTGAACTGTGCACACATTTCCCGGGGTG
The DNA here is from genome assembly GCA_963575145.1 of Galago senegalensis. Classification (NCBI taxonomy): domain Eukaryota; kingdom Metazoa; phylum Chordata; class Mammalia; order Primates; family Galagidae; genus Galago; species Galago senegalensis. The sequence goes on along the minus strand of CAUYTI010128099.1, from coordinate 36,567 downwards.
GGGGGTGCCCTCAGTACACAGCTGTCTGTGACAGGATTGCTGATGTTTACAGTAACAAGTTAGCACTGCTGTATGCCAAGGCAAGGCGTTTCTTATTTTAAAGATGAGAACAATCCCTTCTCTTCCCCCGCTCCATTGTTATTTGGTTTACTAGATTTGTAGGAGAAGGAAGCAGTAAATTACTAAAGAAAAAAATCTAAATCTCACCAGGGTGTGCTCTGTTTGAATTTGGATGAAGTTTAGCATACCGATCAAATGTGATGATACAGAAAACAGGTCCTCTCTGCTTTGTGGTGAACTGGTTTGGGGAAGTGAAAATAAAAAGTAATTAGACATGTTCCTGTGTTGATGTCCACACCTTTCTAGAAGCTCCAATTCCACCCAGCTGTACTCAGTGCCCAGCCCAATGGCCACAGAAAGCCAGCTTGTCAGTGAACAGAAAAGACTGTTAATCAAAAACACTCAATGCCAGCAAGCCCTTGCCCAAAGTCCTTTCCTCATTGAACTCCATTAGTTAACACTGCGTTCTCCCATCTGTGTCTGTTAATAATGTGTTGGAGGAGAGGGGCACAGATTTGAACGGGCAGAGAATAGCTATTTCGTCAATCACAAAAGAAAGGAAAGGAAGATTTACCTTGAAGTACAAATTATTTTCACACCACATCTATGTAAAGCCAGTACTAAAAAGAAGTCAGCAGATTCATAGAGAACTTACCTATAATCTAAATAAAGCATCTATTTCTTCACTGTCTTCAATAATCCTTTTCCAAACAGCTGTCAGTGTCTGCCTTGCTCAGCCACCACCCTCTGCTGTGGTGCTTCTCAGCCCTAGATATGCACTGAATTCAACTGGAGAGCTTAAAAAAACACCAAGGCCTGGGTCTCACACTCAAGGATTTTCAGAATTTTTTAAAGTTTCCCCAGATAATTCTAAAATGTAGCCTAAGTGGAGATTACTGCTTTTTCCTCTCAACTTCCCACCTTCCCTTCAAGACCAGCACCTTGGGTTTCCCTCTCCCCCAAAGATGCTGAGATAATAAAGGCAGACTTAGTAGTCCTTAGGATACTGATTCCCAAATTACCTGATGGAAGAATCACTTGGGGCATTTACCAAACTTTCTTATCTCTGGGGACCTCCCCTGCAGATTCTGATTTAGTAATCAGAAACTGATTTGGTAACAGTTCCAGGACAGGGACGTGGAATCTACATTTGCCTCCCCGAGATCCAGTTGAATAAATCTGGTAAACACTATTTTAAGACTTTTCTACTCAAAGTAAGGTCCATGGTATTGGCATGGCAGCCCTGGTAATGCATAGACACTTGTTAGATAAACAGAATCTCAAGCCTCATCCCAGATCCACTGAAACAATCTGCATTTTAACAAGATCTCAGGTAATTCAGATCACATTCAAATTTCTCTAGCTTATTTCTCTAACATTAATCTCCAAAACTTTGATTCTTCATTTTCCTTATTTAGATTAAGTCAAATTCACCTCTCTATTATAATGAGAAATAATTACTTGTAAGAAATAATGACATTGAAACTGATAAAATAAATTACTTGGATTATAATAAATGGACCAGTTACCTTAAAACATTTCCCTAAGTGGATGTTTCTGGCTTGGTAAATTCTGTTTCTGCTAATATGCAAGATGAGCCTTATATAGTCTCAGCATTAACTCAAGAGTTGAGTTCTATCATTTATTTAAAAACATAATAAACACCAATTAAAACCTAAGGGTTAGAAAGTACTTTAAAGATGACCCAGTCTCACTTTAATCTGAATCACTACAAACGCCCAGGTCAAGTGGCGCTCAGTTTAGCCATGGATGCCCTCCACATTCACCATAACAGAGAACGAATTACCTCCCTATATAATCCATTTCATCTTTCATCAACTCTGAAAAAAATCATGCATTGAAAAAACTAGCTCCCTGTATTGTTTTTAATTAGAAAGATTTTTTCATTTATGGAGAATTCTGTAAAATTGTAGAGATGATGGGACAGTTTATAGCAAGCACACAGTTTCTCTGCATATGTTTCATTTATTGTAAATAATAACAAATGTCTAATAGATGGCAGGCAACATGCTGATACTGTACACATTAGGAAACAAAACACAGTCCCTGCCCTCAAAGTATTTGCAAACCAATGTTATACAGAATAAATCAAGAGTTAAATACTTTGTTACACTTGTTAGGACAGGGGTAAATGCAGGACCATAGGAGGTTATCAGTGGGACACCTAATCCAGTTTAGAGGATGAAGCTCTGGAGAAGGACCTCTACACTGAGGTTGAAACATGAATGCCTCTAAGACAGTGTTGCCAGTTTTGCATAGTTTGAAACAGTTTTATCTTTTCTCCAATGCTATATTGAGTCTGTCTTAACTGATGGTAACTTTCTACTCACTGTCAGTTTCCAAAACTTGCAATAGGCCAATGCAAATATCCAAGCTCATTCTCTGATTTAAAGATCATTCCTCTTCAAGACTCAAGCACCGTCAATGTGTTAGAACTAGGGGGAGGAGGGGGGAAAGGCACAGGCATCTCTTTATTTAACTGGACATAGTAATGGTTTTCTTGGAGCAGAGCGTCTCTAGAAAACATGGACTTACTTTCCTGAATATCTTCACACTACAAGGATCTGAACGTAGGCTCTCCTATTGGAAACCTGTGTGAGTTTCTCTCTACTACACCATTCCCAGATACTTCCCCTCCTTTATACTCACCCACTGGTCTATGCCACAACTTCCAGGAACCAACACATGCCTGACTGGAAATCCTCTGCTCAGGTATTGTCAAGATATAGCAGTTTTGCTATTTCCTACAGTATCCATTGTCCAGTTTTTAGGATACAAAGTCAACACACCAAAAAATCAATCATATTTCTAAACTCTAGGAATGAACAATTAAAAAACAAAATGTTAAAAATAATATCATTAAGAATACCACCAAAAAAATTAAATACTCAGCCCTAAATCTTATAAAAGTGTACAGTTTGTGTATGCTAAAAAAAAAACAATAAATGGAACACATGCTGTGTTCAAAAATAGAAGACTCAATATACTGAAAATGTCAATTCTCTCCAAATTGGTCAATAATTCAACAAAATTCCAGTGAAAATCCCAGAAGAATTTTTTATAAGTAGAGACAAACTGATTTCATCATTTATATGGAGAGACAAAGGAAGTATAGCCAAAATAATTTTGAAAATGAAGAACAAAGTTGGAGAATTCACACTGATCAATTTTAAAGTTACTATACACGTGGTAATTGAGACAGTGTATTATTAGAGAAACCTTACAGCCAGAAATCAATGGAACAAAATAAAGATGCACATCAATGTGGCCAATTGATTTTTTTATAATGTGCAAAGAGATTCAAAAGAAAAAGGACAGTCTTTTCTTTGTTTTTCTTTTTTTTTTTTTCTGGAAAGATTTATTGTATTTTATGGCACTAAGAGCAGAATGCAATGTAATTTGTGGGAGGGGAGATAAGTGTGATTTTTTTTCTTTTTTTTTTTATTAAATGAAGGACAATCTTTTCAAATGGTAATGGAACACTTGGACATTTACATGCAAAAATTAACCCTGGCCTAAAGTTACACTTTATACAAAAATTAAATCAAAATGGATCATAGAAACAAACATAAAACAGTAAACTATAAACTTTTAGAAGAAAATGTAGGAGAAAAATCTTCACAACCTGGGGTTAAGCAAAGAGATTTTAAATACAACACAGAAAGCACAATTCATTTTTTAAAAATTAATAAATTTAACTTCATCAAAATTAAATCTTTCCTTTGAAGCTCCTTAAAAACCTAAGCACAAAATTAATATGTGACTCAGCCATTCCATTTCCAAGTATATAGCTAAAGAACTGTGATTAGTAAGATAATCAATACCCATGTCCACTGCACATTATTCACAATAGTCAAGGGACAGAAACATCCTAAGTGGCCACAGACAGGTGAATAGATGAATTCAGTGAAGAATAACAGATAACAGGATTTTACTCAGCCTTAAAAAGGAATGAAATTCTGATGCATGCTACACCATAAAGAAACCTTCAAAACATTCTATTCAGAGAGTAAGTCAGACACAAATATTGTATGATGGCTCTCACATGAGGTACCTAGAAAAGGCAAATTCATAAAGATAGAAAGTAAAATGAAAATTACCATGGTCTGGGGAAAAGAAGAAAGGGGGAGTTATTGTTTAATGGGTATGGCGTTCCTGTTTGAGGTGACAAAAAGTTGTAAAAATAGTGGTGATGACCACACAACACCGTGAATATAATTAATGTCACTAAATTATGCACTTGAAATAGTTAAAATAGTAAAATTTATTTATTATATTTTTATTTTATGTTTTTTATATGTTTGTTTACCTTATATATTTAATCATTCATAAACATTATGTTTATATATTTTATAAATAAAATAAAACTTATTGTTTCAACAACTGTAGTATTATGCATACAATGGAATATTGTTCAGCCTTTAAAAAGAATGAAATTCTGAGGCTGGGCATGGTGGCTCACACCTGTAATCCTAGCACTCTGCAACACCGAGGAGGGTGGATTGCCAGAGCTCAGGAGTTCGAGACCACATAAGAACAAGAGCAAGACCTTGTCTCTAAAAAATAGCCAGGCATTGTGGCAGATGCCTATAGTCCCAGCTACTTGGGAGGCTGAGGCAAGAGAATCACTTAAGCCCAAGAATTTGAGGTTGCTGTGAGCTGTGACACCACAACACTCTACCTAGGGTAACAAAGTAAGACTGTGTCTCAAAAAAAAAAAAAAGGAATGAAATTCTCATATATAATACACACACAGACACATACACAATTAAAAAGAAAAAAGAAACAGAAAACAATTTTAAAAAAAACCTTCCCCTGTGAAAAACACTACTATGAGAAGGACAAGCTACAGAGCAGGAGAAAATATTTGCAAGTTACATACCCATTTTAGAACTTAAATCCAGAATATATAAAGAACTCTCAAAACTCAACAGTAGGGAAAAAAAATCCAACCAAAAACATGGGTAAGAAACATCAACAGATACTTCATCAAAGAGGGTATGAGAACAGCAAATAACCATAGGAAAAAATGTTCAACATCACTACCCATGAAAGAAATGATAAGATACCCCTACCCATCTATTATTACTAAAATTAAAAATCACAATTCCACAAAGCACTAGATGGAAGAACTAAAATCCTCCTGTGTTATGGGTGGGAATCCAAAGTGGTACAGCCGCTCTGGAAAACAGCTTGGCAGTTTCTTAGCCAATTAAACAGGTCCTTATCATATGACTCATACATTTTTATGTATTTGTTTAACTTATTATTGAATCATTCATAAATGTTACGTTTACATATTTTATAAATAAAATAAAACTTGTTTTAACAACTAGTATATGCATACAATGGAATGCATTGTCCTAGTTATAGCCTTTCCTATTATTTCCTTTGGGCTTAAGTTTTTAAAGACCCTCAAACTATTTGAACTTGATATATCAAATAATGGCATTTTATTTTATCTTTTGCAGTTTTCATCCATTTTCCTTTACTTAAATTCTTTGCCTCTTCCTAGTTACAATTACCTTTTTGTACCTGATTCATATCAGTAACTGAAGAGCTGTAAGGTCAAGTCTGTTTTACACCTCTTCCTCTTTCTATCTGCTACTATACTGTATAGTATTTGCACAAGTGTTCAATTGAGAACCATTAGTTCAACAGTTAATTATAAGTCTGACTTATATGGACTATCCTTTTTTTTTTTAATTTTGCTTTCATTTTCTTTTCTTTTTCTTTTTTATGGAGACAGAGTCTCACTTTGTGGCCCTCAGTAGAGTACTGAGGAATCATAGCTCACAGCAACCTCCACCAACCCTTGGGTCCTTGGGTTTAAGTGATTCTCTAGCCTCAGCCTCCCAAGTAGCTGGGATTACATGTACCTGCTAGAACACCCGGCTATTTTTGATAGAGATGGGGTCTCACTCTCGCTCATACTGGTTTCGAACCTCTGACCTCAGGGCAATCCACCCACCTCGGCCTCCCCGAGTGCTAGGATTACAAGCATGAGCCATCATGCCCGGCCAACTATCCTATTTTTGATGTTTACTGATTTTGGCAAAGTTTAGATCACTGATAGATGACCCTTTAAGTGACATTTGTAAAAATAATAAAAGATTTGTCATAAACTGTTAAAAAACTGAAAATTGGGGTGGCACCTGTGGGTCAAAGGAGTAGGGCGTCAGCCCCATATGCCAGAGGTGGCAGGTTCAAACCCAGCCCCAGCCAAAAACTTCAAAAAAAAAGAAAAAAGAAAAAGAAATGAAAATTACTACCTGTGTAAAAATATTGATAGCAAATCTGACTGCACCCCACCTGGAAACAACTCAAATGTGCTCCAGTGGGTAAATTGTGAAACAAAATGTGATGCCTCCATCCAATGAAACACTACTCAGCAACAAAAAAAATAACCAACTATGTATACTGTCTCTGCTCAGACTGGTATAACAAAATACTATAGTCAGAGTGACTCAGATGACAAATTTACCTCTCACAGTTCTAGAGGCTACAAGGTCCAAGATCAAGGTGACCTCAGATTCAGTTCTTAGCAAAGGCCCTCTTCTACCTAGCAGAGAGCAGCCTCCACACTGTATCTTCACAAGGAAGAGAGGAAGTTCCAGGGTCTCTTCCTCTTCTTAGAAGGGGCGCTATCCCAGCAGGAAGGCTCCACCTTTATGACCCTATCCAAATCTTTACTTCCCAAAGTTCCCACCTTCTAACATTATCACATAGGGGTTAGGCCTTCAACAGACAAATCTGGGAGCAGACACAAACATTCAGTCCATAACAGATACACACCACAACATGGATGAATGTCAAAGACATTTCAGTGAGTGAAACAAGCCAGTCTCAAAAAGTTGCAAACCACATGCTTCCATTTATATGACATTGTGGAAGAGGCAAAACTGTAGGCCCTGAGAACAGAGTGAGGGTGCCAAGGTTAGGGCCAGAGAGGACATGATAACAAAGGAATAGTAAGAGACAGCATTTTGGGTGATAGAACTATTCTGTGTCCTGATTATGGTGGATTGTGACAGCTATTACAAGAACTTATGTGTTAAAACCTGTTAGAGCTGAGACTCTCCCCAAAAAGTCAATTTTGTCTTTCATTAACTTTAACAGTTAAATTAAAAGAGGCCATCATATTCTAGTCTGGGAGCAGTTGTATCAGAAAAGGACATTTATTCAAACCTACTTAACATAGTACAAGTGAGATCATTACTGGTTATAATGAGGCTGTAGAGATGGTTTAGTTAAGGGAAAGAATTTTTTTTTAAGTAATGTGACTACAGTCAGCCTTACAAATGTTAAAAGAGCAAAATATATGGAGACAAGTGAACACTGGCCTATGAATCCAGCAGTGGGAAGAAGATGGGAAAGTGGTTGCTCACATACCAGACTCCAGAGCACAGCCAGTGGGGCCTGAGCCTGAAGATGACTCAAATAGGAGGAACATGAGTGACAGTTAGATGTGCAGGGAGCAGGGGCAGTTCTTCACAGGTCCACTTCTAAAGGGAGATGTTCAAAGGTCATGGAATTTTCTTGTTCAAGCACAGGAAAAGCCTGCAAAGATCTTGGAGCTGCCTACGGAATGAAGCCTCAAAGGCAGGCCTGTGAGGATGTGCTCCCTGGGAGCTGCCCTGAGGAGAGCTGCCAGCTCCAAAACCCGATTAAACCTCCTCTGAATTAAGGTTAAAGGGGAGAGAGGAAAGTTTCCAGAGGAATCCTGCCCAGCAGTTCATTACAAATGACAAAATTTATTTTTTTCCTTTTTTTATTTCAGATTAATGCAAGAGAACAATTAGGTTACGATGTTTGCATTTGTTAGGCAGAGTCCCTGTTGTAGTTGTGTCCTGCCCCCAAGAGGTGTGCCATAGATCCTCACATTGTGCCCATTAAGTGGGAGCACACCTGTCCCCGCCCTCCTCCTGCTGTCCCCTTTCTTTTTTCCCCTCCCCCCAAAGTTAATTGAATTGAGTTTTTCTCTTATGTGGGCGTGGATTACAGTGACAAAAGACAAAATTTAAATCATCCCTGCTTTAGTCTTCTCTCTTATAAGGGAAATATAATAGAAATGGAGGAACTGTTTACTTCTCTCATTTACTGGTGGGGGAGGATGAGGAACTCGAGGCTATTTTGTTTCAAGGAACTGTTTGTTTAGACTTTGAAAGTGAGGGTAATAAAGAAGTTATTTAACTTCTTTAGAGGTGAACATGTAACTTAAGAATTTTAATTAGTGCATAGAAAATATTTCTGCATGGCAGTAGTATCTTCCAATATTTCTTATTCTCTGCACTTTATATTCTTTGTATATTTATTTCTGAAATTCATCCCTTATTATGGCAGAGCTACGTGCAGATTACCACAAATGTCCACCAGAGGGAGACTCAAGACTGAGTTTTTCCCGGGGGACTTTGATTTTAATTTGGCCAAAATCTGTACCACATGTTGGTATAGTGAGGCAGTCCAAGATGGAGAAGAAATTCCTGGTTATTGAATAAGATAAAGGGACAAAGAGGAAAGGGCTGTTTAAACGTCCCTGCTTTTTCTCTGGGGCTTAGGTGACTTGCTCCTCCTGATCCTCTGAGGTTTGTAAAGCTGAGCTATTTGTCTACTTTTGAAAGTAAAAAGCCCTTAAAATTCCTGGCACTGTCCAAGAAGGACAAACTTTATACGAATACTTCCAACCCACTTGCCCAGTGCCAAAGGTATGTGTCATTCAACTCACAGAAGACATTTACCAAATTCAAGAGATCCCTCCCTGGAGGTCCACATTAAGCCCCCAAACCAAATAATGAAAGTGAAAATAAAATCACACATCATCTTAATACCCACTAAGTAATAAACAATTCTGCATGGTTTGGCTACAAACTGAAAAACAAATAAACAAAAGTAACTTTAAATCACATTTTAATATGTAGGACTTGAGTGAGGGTCTGGGGATGGGATAAAAGAAGTAGAGTCACGGCAAAGGAGAGCTTTTCCCTTACTACTAGTTAAGCAGGCTGATGGCATGGGGAGCAGATAGTGGTTAAGAGTTGCAGCTCACAGAGTTAAGAGAGTACAAGCCCAGAGGTCCTTGGTGGGAAAAAAACCTAAAGTTGTAGCAAATTTTTCCTAGACCCTCGTCAATTGTGGGAACCAGTGAAAGATGACATAAAGGACAGAATTTTTTAGTGAGATCCCCTTCAGCCATGGTTCCTGACACAAAGTGTTCTCACTGTCTGGCCTGCAGGTGCTGCAGTGCAGACCGGGCATCTGGGACAGCTGTGGGATTGCCCCGTGGCACAGTCCAGTGGGCTGAGGTCTCATGATGCCTGCCCAGAGTCACAGGAACAAGTGGGAATTCTTCTTTGGTTCCAGAGGACATGAAATGACCTGTTTCTGCTAGTTAAACACAGTAAAAGAGAAACTGATGAAGGAAAAATAAACCAACATAAGCTGTAAACCTAGCTGTGTCTGTTTAGGTCCTAGAGGAACAAAGGTGATTACAAGTGCAGATACTCTGACACCTCACTTTTTCCTTTGGTCCATAAACAGATACAGAATCTCAAGAACTTTCAGATCCAGAGGTTAATCACAGAAAGGGATCGGTTTCCATCTCCCAGAAACAAATCTGTACAAGAAATCTGATGACATGTTCCTGGATTGACCGTAAAAACCATTTTCCCAAATAAATCAGCTGACTCTCTGGATTCTATCTTTGGGACTATCCCAAATTCACTGGGGAAATCACTGCATTGAGTCAGTTTAGTTTTACCGAGTATGATACAGCTTGTAAAAGCTACGTCATACAGTCACATAGTGTGGATGAAAATACTATTAATTAGAGATAAGCATTTGTCCAAGAACTTGTTGAAATGGGATCTTGTGGGGATTTCTCTCTGTGCTTTGCCAATCAGAAATACAAAATAGATTTAGGTGTAAAAATAGATTCATACATCTTACAAGAGTAGGTTCCTTTCTAAGGAAGAAAATGTGCTCATTTCATGATACTGATCTTCCTTTCTCGATTAAGATATCTGATCTATCCACTAGGAAATAATAAGCAATGAGTCTTAAAATTCAGTATTATCTTTAAAAAGAGTTTCTTAAAATTGCTTTTAAAAGTAGTTTAGGCTTTGGCCCCAAAATAATTATACTTTGGTCACAAAAACAAAATATATAATATATACAATTCTTTTTTAAAATCTAAGTAACAAAAATGGATAGCTTGTTGCTTGCTCATTTCTTTATGAAGAATGTAAATTAGACATGATAAAATAATCAGATTTCTTCACCATGAACTTTTTACTGACTTTTTGATAATAAAATATATTTATTTCAGAACCTAATCATTTTGTGTTCCCTAATGGCAAAGTTGTAAGATAAAGTCCATAAGACTGAATTCTAGAGAGCTATGTAATTGTAATTTAAATTATATATACTACCTGCACGGTTGTATGTTATAGTTTTACAAATCATGTTACACTCCAGCAAAAATAATCTGACTCAGTACAGTTATTTCCTCAGTTTCCCCAGACAAAGCTCAGAGAAACAGGTGACTTAGCCAAAAGTACAAAGCTAGTAGTTCATGGGTGAACCAGACCTAGAATGCAAGTCTCCTAATCCAATGCTCTTTTCTAGCCATCATGAGGCTCCCACTCTTCCCCAGAGAAGCCCTTGCCAACTATGCAAGTTCCCCAAACTATCATCTCAGTGCTGAGCCTCTGATCACCCTGGCCTGCCTTCTCTGACTTAGCCCCTCACACCCTACTTGGCCTCCCTTAGCTCATCCTTCCCTGACCATTCTTCCTTACCCGTGCTACCATGCTAACATAGATCTAACTTCGTTTCTCTATCAAAAAGCCACACCCCATTCTCTCAACCCTAGAACTAGATACTCTGAGGATCAAACTAATGGCTAATTTGCCTAATAAACTTACCTGTCTATGCAGTAAGAAAAAACTGGTATATACATTAGATATATGCACCATTTCTGGAGACAGAGACTAGGTTCCAGATGTATGCTCTTCAGACCAGCACTGAGGTGCCCCATGGAGGCAACTTACATCTATGCTCAGAACCACTTCTGACCACTAACCATAAAACTATGTATCTTTCTTCCAGGAATAATCATGTCAATCTCAACAGCCCACTGCCTACCCAGAATGACCTCTACCTTTTAGAATAAGTATTTCCATGTAAGAGGATTCTGGCCTTTTGTTGGACCAAGATCAATGCAACAACAGGATTGGCAGCTTACAAAACAAAATGGGAAATAATAACATTATAGTGAGCACCTGCCAGGAACCAGACACTATTATTAATCAATTGATTGATTAATTCAACATATATTCAAGAGTAACCTACTAGCTGTTAGGCACTTTTTAAGGTCTGGAGAGATAAGATAGAGTATGCTGTTTGGGGAGAACTCTGATCATACTATTCAATACAGGTAGAACATGGAGCTTAGGAAGAGAGTGGAAACAGATGAGACTCAAGAAGTCAGCAGAGAGGGCCCGGCCTGTGGCTCAAAAGGGTAGGGCACCAGGCCCATATGCTGGAGGTGGTAGGTTCAAACACACCCTAGACCAAAAAAACTGCAAAAAAAAAAGAAGAAGAAGAAGAAATCAGCTGAGAGGGTAATTAATGAAGCGGCCTTCTGTCACTTGAAGGAATTTTGACATTCACCTTTTTAAACACATAACGGAAGAAGGAAGGATGGAAGAGAGGGAAGGAGGAAGGGAGCAAGAAAAGAAACTTTTAATCTAAGGAATGTGTATCCCCTTTAATCACCAATTCCAGAGAGGCATTGAAATATAGCAGTATATGAAGCAGTCCCCCACTCCCTCCTTGAACTCAGTAATTACCTCTTGAAGGTCTTGTTACATGGGCTCTAGGCTGATGCCAGTACCCATGAAATGCCACATGCTGGACACCAAAACTCATGCCCTATAGTTCAATGATGTACAGCCAATCACTAACTAATGTTGCTTCTGTAAATTGATAAGAATTCCTCTCCAACTTTGTATCTCTCCACTCTTTGTCCCCTTTTCCCTTTAAAAGCCTGCTTGTAGGGCAGCACCTGTGACTCAAAGGAGTAGGGCACTGGCCCCATATACCAGAGGTGGCAGGTTCAAACCTGGCCCAGGCCAAAAACTGCAAAAAAAAAAAAAAAAAAAAAAACAAAACTTGCTTGTAACAAAGGCCTCACAATGCATTCTTCAAGGCAACTGGAAGTGTGCCCCAGGCAGCTATCCTCAACCTTGACCCAAATAAACTCTCTATATTAACTTTGCCTCAGTTCCTTTCCTAGACAAAAGGAGGGAAGTCATTGAACAGCTTTAATTGAAGAAGAACTTTGCATTATAGGAAAATTATTCTAAGGGCAGCACAGCAGTGTGGAGTTTCAGCAATAATATAGGAGAGAAAGGAAAGCAGGAACTGAGATGGTGACAATGGGAGAAGAGAGAGTTAGAAATGTAAGAGTTGTTTTAAATCACTACATTTTGGTAAAATGTTATGCAGCATGAAAAATAAAATGCTATGTGCAAAAAGAAAGGTCAGAGATATAGTGGAGAGAGAATCAACAGCTCTAGTAGCTTTTGAATGAGACTAAGTGGAAACAGCGAGGGAGAAGGTGCAGGCGGCGCCCATGTTTTTCAGATGCAGCTGGGTAAAGGCGATGCCATTAACTGAGATAAGGAGAAGGAGCCAATGTGAGGAAGAAGATGATGGTCTGGGTTTTATATGGCGAATTTGAGATGCTGGTGGCCTATCTAACTATATTTGTCCTGGTTGTCCAGAGAAACAAAATTAATAGGATATGTAGATACATAAGAAATCTATCATGGGAATTGGCTCGTGCAGGTGTGGAGGCTGAGAAGTCCCACAATACCCCACCTGCAAGCTAGAGAGCAAGGAAAGCTGTTGGTATAATTTCATCTGAGACCAAAGGCCTGAGAATCAGGAATTCTAATATCCAAGGGCAGGAGAAAAAAAAGAATGAATTTGCCCTCCCTCCACTTTTCTGTTCTATTCTCAGCGGGTTGGAGAATGCCAAGCCCCATGGCTGAGGGTGGATCTTCTTTACCCAGTCTACAGATTCAAATGCTAAAAACACCCACCACACACATACTCAAAAGCAATGTTTTAACAGCTATCTGATCATCCCAGTCATATTGACACATAAAATTAGCCATCACACTATCCAATAGGCAATTAGATACAGAGGTCTGGAACTTTAGTGAGGCATCAGGACTGGAGACATAGATGTGGTAGTATGTGGTAGTCTTCTGTGTACCAATCCTCTTCATCAGAAATGAGAATCTCGTGTAGATTTTATAAATTGTAACTGGGGTGACAGTCTCCTTTCTCTCATAGCAAAACCATGCCCACAGCAGTACCCACCTGCTAACGTGTAGCAGAACTTCAGTGGGAGGAAATCAAACTGAGGCCCACGAGAAGCAGAGAGGATGCAGTGAGACCTTGGTTCCCCAGGGGGTCTCCTCTGCCCTTTTCTCTCCAGGCACATCCATCAGCAAGTCCCTCACAGGGTCCAAACTCGTTCAACTCGGGTCTTTGTCACAAATAACAAAAAGCGCTGACTAATACTGAAACTGAGACTTGGATAGACTACATGACTTCACTAAGGTCATACACAGACAAATAGTAGGCAGAACTTGAAATTAAACCCAGCGTATTCTAGCCATTGCACCATGCTGCAGAATTTGCACCATGCTGCTTCCAAAGTGATGCCCACCCTCTAGCTAGAGGAGAATCTCCAGATCATATGGTAAGTGTATGAAAAAAAAAAAATTAGTCAATAGCTGGGTTCAAATTTAGACAAGCTCAATTACTGCAACATTGGGCAAATTAGTTTCTTTGAGTCCCGTTTATAAAAGGAAATAACTCTCATGCTCACTTCATGGGTGTTTGGTTAATTAAAGGGGCTAACATATGTAAAAGTATTTCAAAAACAATAAAGAGTATACCACAAGGTAGGTACTGCTAATCTCTATCAGCACACACAAAAAAAATGTGTATTAGTCTAGTCTGTCCTTTGTTGCTAAAATCCACAATCTAAGGAGGGTGGTGAGGAATTTGGAATGTTATCTCATCCACATTATTTTCCATCTGAATAAACAGTCACTTCTGTGTTATTGTTGCTAAAGAACATTTATTGAAAGCTAAACAGGGTCTGGGCGCCCTGGAAAATGCAAAATCTAGAGAAGTGTATGGGAAAGACCGGAAACCCAGAGCAATGCTCAGTATGGTACTTGGGAACCAGCAACCAAAGATGTGGCTCCCAAGTCCTCTGCAGAATCAACATAGCACTGTCCACACTTCGGAACCTGTTCTAAGCTGCCTTTTTCCATTCCCCCTCTCATGGGGCATTTGGAGACTGGTAAGATAATTCAGCATGCATGTCTTAGGGGACAGAGCATGATGTTTTATAATTATGCTTGACTGCTTATTGCAGACACCACTTCATTTTGAAAACAGAACTCTGTCTTTTCCTGTGAGGCATTTTTATGACATCATAAGGATGTCAGTGTTTCCCTTAGCTTCACAGGTGTACTTTGCTTAAACAATAGGAAATTCTTTGTCCTGAAAATGTATGTGTAAATCACATTTCATCAAAAACAACTTATATACAAAATGCAATAGAGAAGCTCACCATTTCTAGGATCCCCATGAAAAATCAAATGCGAGGCAGTGTTATATAGAGGAAAGAATGAAGGGTGGAAATCAGAAAATCATGATTCAAGTTCAATCACTCTCTACCTGTGTGACTCTTGGCAAGTCATTCCACCTCTGCCCAATAATTTTCACATCTGTAAAAGGAGGGTTCCAGGGGGGGCTCTTTTCTTAACCTACTTTTTAAGATTTTTGTCAACACCAAGGAAATGTTTTAGAGTGAGATAAAGAAAGACTAAATCCATATCCTCTGGGATTTCAATATCTATTCATTAAAACCCACTTACAAGAATTAGCAACAAGGAAAGGTAGAAAGCAAAGAGTATGAAAATGAAGCCGTTAAACAATGGGAATATTCCTAC
Organism: Galago senegalensis; assembly: GCA_963575145.1. Taxonomy (NCBI): domain Eukaryota; kingdom Metazoa; phylum Chordata; class Mammalia; order Primates; family Galagidae; genus Galago; species Galago senegalensis. Next base: position 21,445 of record CAUYTI010128099.1, on the reverse strand, counting down.
ACATGGCAAGTACTCAATAAGTAGTATTTCTTAAGTGAATAAAAAGAAAGGATAACTGATTCTGCCATCATTTACTATCCTGAGCCTCAGGACATCTCTAATAGCCCTATACTTGGGTGGCAATCAGTCTTACAACAGAAGTCACCAGCAACTTAACAAAAATAGCATTCTTATTATTAGCAGTGCCACGGTTGTGCAAACTGCATACATTAGAATCATTCATTTTTCTGAGAAGTGTTTTATGTCTCAAGATGTATTTCTTGAAATTTGGTTCTCCAGACACCAGAATCAGAATTACCTAGATTCATGTTGCAAATATAGAACCCTAGATCTACCCCACACTTGGAAAATCAGAATCTCTGGGTATTAGTCTCCATAATTTGCATTTTAATAAGCATACAGGCAACTAAAACCTGCTCCTACACCATAATTCTAAAGTTTGAGAGCAACTTTCAAGAGTAAGAAAAAGTATATCTTTGGAAAAACCTGGCTCAGTAGACATGTCTTTAATCTCCTGGGATTTTTTTATGGGCTGAATGTAATGAGCGCTTCTTGCGAGTCTTGGGAATTCATCAGACTATAAATAGTTAACTAAAACTATATTCAATCTATTTCTAAAATAAGCCCTTGAAAGTTCAGTGTTATGTAATCACATACTGTGAAGTACAATACAAATGCTGGTCTCAGTTTTTAACATTTGGATTATTCTTAATATCTGGTTTTCTTAAAACTCAGCAAGACTATAGCTAGAGCAATGGTGTGGTGAACTAGGAGACCCTCCTTCTAGGAGGGAGGGAAAAGTAGGTACTACCTGACTGTGGGAACCAGGTATCTAGCAGTTAGTGTGATGACTGTCAAAAGCTGCCAAAGTCTGAGATTTTGCCCTACTGGCAGCTAACTTGGGTCTTTCTGGAAGATATAAGATTCCTGGATCAAAGAAAAGGACTTATTACTCAAGCCCCAAAGCAGCATGAACTTCATGTTTGCATCTTGCCCATCAAACCCCACAGGGGCAGAGTGGAGCCCCTTAAGTTGCACATACTGTGGGTCTGCATCACAAGGGAGTAGCCCCAATCTTAGGAAACCCAAAACTTTTTTTAACTTTTTTAAAATTTCAGATTAATATGAGGGTACAAATGTTTAGGTTACATTGTTTTCATTTCTAACATAAAGTTCAAGTTGTAGTTGAGCCCTTCACCCTGGGGTGTGTTGAACACCCTCACATTGTGTACATTAGGTGAGGTCCCACTAATCAACCTCTCTCCTCCCCCTTCCTTCTCCTTCCTCTCCCCTCCCCCTCACTAGAATATCTTTGTGTTTTTCTTATGTATAGTTGCTTATCTTTTGGTTTCACATTAGTATTAGGTACATTGGATATTTATTTTTCCATTCTTGTGATACTTTACTAAGAAGAATGTGTTTCAACTCCATCCAGGTAAACACAGAAGATGTAAAGTCTCCATCTTTTCCTATGGGTGGATAGTAAGTACTCCACGGTATACATATACCACAGTTTGTCGATTCATTTATGGGTTGATGAGCACCCCAGTTTCTTCCATGTTTTGGCAATTGTCAATTGAGCTGAAATAAACATTCTAGTGCAAATGTCCTTGTGGTAAAATTATTCTTGTTCTTTTGGGTAATGGGATTATGGGATCAAATGGAAGGTCAACTTTTAGTACTTTTAGCATTTTCCATACTTCCTTCCATAGAGGATGTATTAGTTTGCAATCCCACCAGCAATAAAATCCCTCCACAGCCACACCAGCATCTGCAGGGAAACCCAAATCTTTTAATAGGCCACAAGCAAACCTGCCCAGCTTTTGCTCCAGAGGGAGACATTATTTTTATTATAACAGACAAAAACAAACCTTTGCTCTAGAGGAAGAAACTATTCTTATTTTCCAAGACTTTTCACTACAAAATATCCTTGGACAGTCCAAAACAAAGGGCTGTCAGTACCTCTGTTGACTAACTAGTTGTGCACAGTCAGTAGAATTGTCTTCCAACAGTGAATTCACAGGCTCCAGAAAAAGACCTAGAGTCAAAAAATAACACCAGCCCATTGTATCATTTATTTGCACCAATAAAAATTTGGTGAGATAGAAAAACTCCAACTCCACTCCCCTCCTTTCAAGAAAACATAAGCAAAACACACAGCCTTCTGTGGGGTGGGTGCTTAGCAACTGCTGATTCCCATTCCCAGGCTCTCCAAATGTATTCTTCTGCATGACCTTGGTGCTCATTTACTCTTTTGTTTGACATGCCCTCTTATGTTCATTATTTTCAACTTTATAAAACAAATATGGATGCTCTAAGGATGAATCATAAAGGAACTGGTCCAGATGAACGTCGTGTTTCTGCACATTATACACTAGGTGGTGCTAATTGCCTGATCTGAGCAGGGACGCTCTTTCCAGCAGGGTAAAAGGCTAAGAAACATCATTTAGAATAGATGTTTTTATATAGGATATGTGTAAATGAAAGGAGCATCAGTTATTAGTAACTGTAATTCTTAAGAAATAAAAAGAAAATACTGCTTTCTGTTAAGAATGACTGGCCCTTTTCCTTCCCAAATTATTTATAATTAGCTACTTTGCCAAGGACAAAAGTCACTTCTAATTCTGTAAAAAATGGCATAAAATTATAGCTATGTTTTTCAAGAAAAGCTGTAGCCTAGTGAACTCTTCTAAGCTAGAGAGTCACCAGTCCCTGAGGAGAAACAACATGGAGAAATGCGTTGTAGCGCAAGGCAAGATTTTTTTCTCCAGACTCAGGCACGCTCAGGCAAGAACAGAAGACTACAGCCAGCTGCAGGGGGAAAAAATTCCTCTGTTGGTCTAGATTAACAAACAACTAAATCACACACTAAAGGGCTCCTTGCTGACTTGTCTTATACAGTTAGAAACTTACCTTGGAGAAAAAAAAAAAAAAAGAAAGTCTGGTCCGAGTTAATTGTTCACAGACTAAAAGCAAATCAACCAGCAGGTAACCCAGTGCCAATGTGAAACATAAAGAAAGATTTCATATGAATCATACTTCCTCTGTATTGTGTCACAGGAGAAAACAGTTCTAATCTGTAAATGTTAAAAGCATCTCTCACTCTTAGTTAACTCTCTGACTTCTATGGGTGCTGGTGCAGTAGGAGGCCTTCTTGCCACACCAACATACCACTACAAAGGTCACAATGTCATGGTAACTGCTCCAATTCTTAATCACACCTCTGCTCAGTGCAATTTCCACACCAGGTCTTTAGTTCTCCATTATTGAAATCACAAAACTGTCTTTATGAATGGCTACACCTGGGAGTTTGGCGCCCTAAAGATTTTTTTTTTTTTTTTTTTTTTTTGTAAACTGGATTATATTTAAGTAAAGAGATCCACTTCACTTCATAGCTACAAAGGACTAATTGTTGTCAATGAAAGGAGAAGTTAAAAAATAAACAGAAAGCAAATATACAGGTAGATGTAAGTTCTTAAGCAAGTATTATTCATTATATTATTAAGAGTATACATAAGCAACTAAATAAATAAAAGAGGGCCATTCATGAAACAATGACAATAATGTTTCATGAACCAAGGACTATGATTAATCTAATTCTATTCACTTAAATAAATAAATAGAATAAGTGAAAGTGAACCTAACTTATTCTGCATCAGTGCAACCCTACACCTCGACATCTGCCCTGCCAAACTGTTAACCTCAGTCCTGCATGATAATGTGGGGGGAAAAAAATGTTTCAGAAACAGGCTTTCCTACTTTGGTGGAATCATGAGTGAGGAAGAGTCATACAGACAATCCTACAGGGCAGAACAAGAGGAAAGGACCTCCTTCTGAATAAAGATGTGCATGGATCAGAAGAAACATCAGAAATTTTGTCCAAGGAGATTGCACAACCAAAGTCAAAAGCTTCCAAAGCAACATATGAAGCCAGGGAGTGAGGCACAGGTCAGGGATTCCAATGTGGCATCAAGACATAAAAAACAGGCTCGGTGCCTGTGGTTCAAGTGGCTAAGGCGCCAGCCACATACACCTAAGGTGGTGGGTTCAAATCCAGCCTGGGCCGGCCAAACAACAATGTTGGCTGCAACCAAAAAAGAGCCAGGCGTTGTGGCGGGCACCTGTGGTCCCAGCTACTTGGGAAGCTGAGGCAGGAGACTCGCTTGAGCCCAGGAGTTGGAGGTTGCTGTGAGCTGTGATGGCACAGCACTCTACCCAAAGGGACAGCTTGAGGCTCTGTCTCAAAAAAAAAAAAAAAAAAAAAAAAAGACATAAAAAACAGTTGCAAGGCATTCTCCCTGCCGGAGACCTTCTACAGTCTAAGTCTAGCAGCACAATGGCAAAAATTTGGGACTGAGGATAATCTAAAAAGAGAAATGGCTCAGAAGATGAGAAAAACCATTCTCTAGTTTTGCTCAAGATTCACAAGCATATGTTTTCTGAATCAGTCCCTGATGATAAAAGTCTTCTTAACTTGAAAGAGCATACCTTGGTTTTTTTTTTAGTAAATACAGCATGATAAATGCAATTTAATGCCTTTAATTCATTATTTGGAATATTTATCTATTTATTGAGCAGATCTTTACCTACTATTCTTGGGACTGCGTTTGGGGCCACTGTCACTGTAACAAAACGGGATGGAGACATGGACACTAAACAACATCAGACTGAATTTGTTGTTATCACCAGAATGGGCTCTGAATGTGACTGACATCCTTGGTAAGAGCCTTTCCTAGCAACATTTTCTTAGTTATCCTTAACAACTTTAAGTGTTTCAGATCACATACATTAAAAAGTTGATTGAATTAGCAGTCTGCATTAATTTAGAATTTAGTTCATTTATATTTCCTGTACTGTACTTGTCCCAAATATGAAACTCCTCCTATCTTCATTATACTGTCTTCTTGCCAGTTGGGTATCTGATCCCCTTCTGAAGACTCAAGAATGCTATAGAAGCTCATAATGATGCCTTAGAATCCAAACCAAACGCACTAGGAAGTCCCTGGAAGGGTGTAGTGAAGCCCAGTAGGGACTTTTCACCTTGTCAAGCAAATTCATCATAGATCTTAGCTCAGTCAGTTATCGGGTTGAGCATAATTCTTTGATGAGCTTGTTAAAGGGAAATAAGTAAATTGGAGGCTATTCAAAGACAAGGACTATGTTCTGAACTTCTTTGTAATTCCACACAGTAACCTAGTATAATGCTTGGTTGACAGTTGTTCCTTGATTAACAGTTAGCTTTTGTAGATTTATCTCTTTTATGTGCTTTTCAAACAAAGAATAGGGCAGTGTAATGGGAGTTATAGGAGCAACAGGATATTCTTGACATAATTTTCCAGAACATCAAATTCACACAAAGATCTGGAGACATAAGACATTACTTTTATATTTAAAAAATAGAATGTAAAAATCTGAATGCTTTTAATATAAAATATGAAACATGAAAGACAATTCAGACTTATAGCTAAGCATTTGAAGACATACTCTCAGACCCCAGGAGATGCAAGGTTAGGGTCTGACCCCAACACACACACACACAAAATTTACCTCCCCATTTACCCCCACAAAAAGCATAGACATAAACCCAGTAATTCTACTTTGAGGAATTTACCTTCAAAAATAATTAAGTAAGTGTATAATATATTTGAAAGCAGCTGTTCACCTAGGATTATCTTGATAATAATGAAAAATTTGGAACATTCTAAATGTTTCTCCTTAGAAGACTGGTAAAACAAATTATAACCATGCCATAGAATGAAATGCTACTTAAAATAATGGTGTGTATCTACATCTATTGATAGTAAAAGATGTTCTCAATATACTAAATGATCACATTAAAAAAAGAATGAACAATGAGATCTCGATTTATTGTAAAATAATGTTTAAAAACATATGTGTACATTTAATCATTACATGTATAGTCAGGAAAAAGTCTGGAAGGATATGTAACAAAATAAATAAATAATTATTTCAGAATGATAGAATTACAAGTGATACATTTCTTTCTTGTGCTTTTCTGTCAATTCTTAATTTTTTTACATGAACATATGACAATTTTTTAAAATAAAGTTTATTAAAGAAATTTTATGCTACAAAAAGTATAAAGTACAGTAACTATCCATAAATCTTCCCACCTAAAAATTACCATTTTTATTAGGTGAACATAGTTCTGAAAATATTACCATTATCCTAGATATCTCTGTAAACAGTAATACATATAGACATGTGAATTAGCTAGATAAATGATTACTACATAGACAGATCAATTAAAATGTATTAAAATAGAAGCATACTATGCTACATTTTCATAAAATACACTAAATCTAAGTGTTGTCGAATTTAAGAAAAGAAAAAAAAGAAATGAATGTGCACTAAAATAACTGCTAAAAGTCAGCTAAACATTTTTATCATCATAAAATATTTGTGGGAAAATATTTTAAGTCATAAAATAATGATTAAACTACATGTTTAACATAGACACTATTGACTGACTCCTTCCTAAGCAAGATAAGAAAATTAGCAAGCTTTCCTTTCCTCCCACCTCCTCATTTTTATACACCTGGCTTTATAACATTTACATTTGCTTGTACAGCCATATTCCTACAGTTGTTAATTTTTTTTTTTGAGACAAAGTTTCACTTTGTTGTCCTTGGTAGAGTGTCATGACTTCATAGCTCACAGTAACCTCAAACTCTTGGCTCAAGTGATCTCCTCTTGCCTTAGCCTCCCAAGTAGCTGAGACTAAAGGCTCCTGCCTTAACACCTAGTTAGTTTTTCTATTTTTAGTAGAGGTGGCGCCTCACTCTTGCTCAAGCTGGTTTCGAACTCCTGAGCTCAAGCAATCCACCTGCCTACAACCTCTTAAAATGCCAGGATTATAGGCATGAGCCACTGTACCTAGCCAGTTGTCCAATTTTAAATTAAGGTCTAAATAAACCTAATAATTACTACCTATTCTGTTTCCATGTCTTTTCCATTCTTGAGTTCTGTATTTTTAATTTATACTTTGGTTTTCAGTATTTCCCTCAAGTAGTCTCCTTTTTTAAAAAAAAATAAGGCTTTACATATGCCATATTCACTGAGTTCTTAAATGTTCAAAAATAGCTTTCTATTACCTTTATATATGAATGACAATTTGGCTGGGTATTACATCCTCCGGTTATGTTTTCTTTCTACCATTCATTGTCTTTTAACATTGATTCTTACTACATAGAATATGTAGATTCTGATGGGGGTGGAGCAAGATGGCAGACCCGAAGAATCATTCAGCTGAGCTCTCTTAGAACAACTGGGGGAAAAGAGCGAACCCAGCCATACCTGGCACGGGGATCTTACTCAGAGTTTAGCTCAAGGAGTACAACAAGGAGGTGGGGAGCTAGATTCAGGGTATGATCTGGAGCGGCAGAAATCTGATGAATTAGTCAAGTGATTGTGATTGGCTGGGATCAGCTGGACCCCATGGAGGTCCAGGACAGGAGGAATCCTTTGTGGAATTTTCAGTTGTTGGGGGAAGCTACATGTTGAATGGAACGCTTAGAAGAGTGGGCAGACTCTAACAGTATACAGCAACCAGACTTGAATGCCAGTTGGAGTGGATTTGCCACAGGTTTGGTAGCTGGAGAGGCAGCCAGTCATACTGAGAAGGTCTCCGCAGCAGGGGGATTGCCATTGTGGGAAGGTCCTAAGAGGCTCTCAGCAGAGGCCTAAAGTATGGCTTTCTTAATTCTTCCTGCTGGGATCAGAACTTCACCTTTGGGACAGGCTGAGGGACTCCAGCACCCCACAGGAATTCTCTTCTGGCAAGAGAAGGAAATAAAGAGCATCCAAATGGGGGCGGAGGAGGTTATATTCTCACTCTTTGCAACAATATGATCTTATACTTAGAAAACCCCAAAGACTCAACAAAAAGATTTCTGGAAGTGATCAAAAAATACAGCACATCTCAGGATACAAAATCAATGTCCACAAATCAGTAGCCTTTGCATATGTCAATAACAGCCAGCTTGGAGCCTGTGGCTCAAGTGGCTAAGGCTCCAGCCACATATACCTGAGCTGGTAGGTTCGAATCCAGCCTGGACCTGCCAAACAACAATGATGGCTGCAACCAAAAAATAGCCGGGCATTGTGGTGGGTGCCTGTAGTCCCAGCTACTTGGGAGGCAGAGGCAGGAGACTCGCTTAAGCCCAGGAGTTGGAGGTTGCTGTGAGCTGTGATGCCACAGCACTGTACCCAGGGCGACAGCTTGAGGTGTCTCAAAAAATAAATAAATAAAAATAATAGCCAAGATGGCTCAGTGCCCCTAGTTCAGTGGTTATGGTGCCAGACACATACACCTGAGCTGGTGGGTTTGAATCCAGCCTGGACCTGCCAAACAACAATGATGGCTGCAACCAAAAAATAGCCAGGCATTGTGGTGGGCACCTGTAGTCCCAGCTACTCCAGAGGCTGAGGCAAGAGAATCACTTAAGCCCAGTAGTTTGAGGTTGCTGTGAGCCGTGGTGTCACAGCACTCTACCTAGAGCAACGTAGTGAGATGCTATCTTAAAAAAAAAAAAAAGCTGGAGGTATCGCCCTACCAGACTTTCAGCTATCATATAAGACCATACTAATCAAAACAGCATGGTATTGGCACAAAAAAGGTGATCTTGACATTTGGAACCAAATAGGAAAATCATGAGATGAAACTAACCTCTTACAGCCACCTGATCTTTGATAAACCAAACAAGAACATACACTAGGGGAAAGAATTTCTATTCAATAAATCTTGTTGGGAGAACTGGATAACCACATGTAAAGACTGACACTGGACCCATACCTCTCACCACTTACAAAAATTGATTCAAGATGTATAAAAGATTTAAATCTAAGGCATGAAACAATAAAAGTTCTCAAAGAAAGTGTGGAGAAAACACTTTAAGACTTCAACCTGAGGAAAGGTTGTTTTTGTTTTTGTTTTTTTTTGAGACAATCTCAAGCTGTGGCCCTGCTTGTGTCACAGCTCACAGCAACTCAAATTCTTGGGCTTAATCAATTTTCTTGCCTCAGGTTCTCAAGTAGGTAGGACTACAGGTGCCTGCCACAATGCCCAGCTGTTTTTTTTTTTGGTTGCAGTTGTAATTGTTGTTTTAGCTGGCCTGAGCTGGGTTCGAACCCACCGGCCTCAGTGTATGTGGCCGGTGCCCTACCCACTGAACTACAGGCGCTGCCTCTGAGGAAAGATTTTATGAAGAAGACTTCTGTGGCAATTTTAACAACAAAAATAAACAAATGGAACTTAATTAAACTGAAAAGCTTCTGTACAGCTAACAAAACAACAATCAAAGCAAACAGACGACATTCAGAATAGGAAAAGATATTTGCATATTATGAATCAGACAAAAGTTTGATAACTAGGAACTATAGAGAACACAAGTTAATCAACAAAAAAAAAGCCCCAACAATCCCATATATCACAGGGCAAGAGACAAGAATAGAACCCTCTCTAAGAAGATAGACCTATGGCTAATAAACATGTGGGGAAAAATGCTCATCATCCCTAATCAACAGAGAATGAAAATTAAAACTACCCTGAGATATCACCTATCCCCAAAGAAAAAGGCCCACATCACAAAATCTGAAAGCTGCAAATGCTGGCGTGGATGTGGAGAGAAAGGAACACTTTTACACTGCTGATAGGACTACAAACTAATACAACCTGTTTGGAAGGAAGTATGGAGACTCCTCAAAGAACTCAAATTAGACTTCTCATTTGATCCTGCAATCCCATTACTAGGCATCTACCCAGAAGAAAAAAATCCTTTTATCATAAGGACATTTGCATCAGACTATTCATCGCAGCTCATTTTACAATCACCAAAATGTAGAAACAGCCTAAATGCTCACCAACCCAGGAATGGATTAACAAGCTGTGGTATATGTATACTATAGAATACCATTCAACCACAAAAAAAAAGATGGAGATTTAAAATGGAGTAGAATTAAACTTTTCCACTATTAAACTTTTACATCTTTTGTATTAATCTGGATGGAGGTGAAAGATATTCCTCTTAGAAAAGCATCACAAGAATAGAGAAGCAAGAATCTAATGTACTCGATTCTAACATGAAGGCAATAGATGAGCTAACATAAGGGGGAGGGTAGAGGAATAAGCAAGTGGGGAAAGGGGATGGAGATGGGGGTCATGGTGTATGGCACACGTTCTGGGGTTGGGACACAATTATAAGAGGGACTTTATCTAATAAATGCAATTTTCACTCATAATAATAAAATATTATTATAGTAACTTTTTCTGCTATGGTCTACTGCTAGGCAATTTGAGCCATTATGCTAAATTAACATCACACTACATACTCAGCTTAGAATGATAACATATGAAGCAGAGCTCATTTCTGTCTTGTTCACTATTGTTTGTCTAGTGCCTAGACTGTAAGCATTCAGAGAAATTTGTCTAATGAATTAATTAATGATAAAAATCTGCCTGTATGGTACAATGAACGCTATTCTGGTTGTGGGATACTAAAAGCCTTAACTTCAGCACAATTCATCCGTGTAACAAGGAACACTGTGCCCTCTAAATCTATTGAAAGAAAAAAAATTATTGTCAGTTGCCCATCTTATCCAGACAAAAATTTTTGTACATAGAAAATCTGACCAATCACATTTGACGTCTCAAGATCTACCACAAAGACTTCTGGGTAACTATTAATATAAAACTGAGAAAGCACTGTTACCCATACTACTAATTTTGGTTCAAGGCAGTGGTTTCCACACTTTAGCAAGCATCACTAATTAAGGACTAGTTGAAGTACAGATTACTGGGCCCCCACGCTAGAGTTTCTTTTCAAATAGGGCCCGAAGAATCTACATTTTTAACAAGTTCCTAACTAAGGCTGATGCTGTTCGTCCAGATTATACTTTGTGAACCATGAACTAAGAAAACCAGACCACTTAGTAAGAATAGTCTTTACTTAAATTGATGATGTACTTTCTGCAAAAATCTTGTCTACAGGCAGTAGATTTCTTGCACAAGTATCAGTTCTCTGGAGTTTACATAGTCTATTATTCTGCATGACATTCAACAATGTCTTTTTAGTTCAAGAAAAACCTGTCAAATAGGTGGCAATCAGAAAACTACAAACTTGTCAATACTATAAGATTGTCCAAAAATTCCTAGCTTAGTTTGCTTTGCTTATCATTATTTCTTAGACCAGGTTAGATTCCCTCCACCTAATGTCTTGATAACTTTTGTCAAAGTATCAACAAACCATAGCTACTCTTCATCAAACTGAGATATACATGGCAAGTACATACCTCCAAATGGCAATAACAAGCTATATTTGACAAAATCTTGTCAAAAACTAGATCTACAGTGATATCGCTAACATTTTTAGCTTCATCTCTGGAGCCCAGCCAATGAGACATTCCTATCTTCATTAAGGATTTTGCAGATGACTCAAAAAAAACCTAAATAATACTCATCTTTTACCAAAAGCACAACTTCCTACAGGTTTTGGAAGCATGAATCAATTACACATGAATCAAAAAAACACTGCTTTTTTAACAAAAGAAGTATTAGAGGTACAACTCAAAGCTGCCTTAGTGAAGCTTAAAAAGTAATTAAATAACAATAGCCTAGCACCTTTCTCTGAAAATATCACCTTGTTTTGAAGCTGTATAAATCTCAGTAGACAAGTAAAATAGGAAACTGAACATTTAGTCTGGTTAGTTAATCAACAGGACCTCCAGTGTCTGTGTGTGTTTGTGTTGTGAGTAAAGGGGTGTGGAGGGTACCTGAAGGAAGGAAATCACTCTGCTTCTCGCCTCAAAAAACTACCTGGAAAAGCCACAGCTCTGCATTAACCAAGCCAGTACCTGTTCCTGAGAGTCCTCCCTGCGACCCAGGGCAAGTGCTAAGCAAGAAATGATTTACTTCAAATGCTGCCAAGGTTGAGCATCTAAGGACTGGTTCAAGTTGCACACCCCGCAAGGAAGCAGGCTTGGGGCAAGTACAAGCATCTGAGGAAAGCACAGGAAGGCTTTCTGACAGCCCCAGTTGGGGATTTTCTCAAAAAGATTTGCAAGATGCCAAGTTAATCTTGAGGCTTCTTGCCTCACCTCCTTTTATGTCCTTCCCTGAGCAGTTCTTGTATAAACTTGTCCTCAGGATGTCTCCCTGCCTCCCATAAACTCCCACCTCTGGGTAGCCTTGGCACTTCTGCTTTACCCTGAGGCCCATGAATTACTTGCACATTTCCACATCTCCACATTTCTATGCTTAAAAACCTCCCTTAGAGGCAGAAATGCAATATCCACTACATTCTCCTTTCTGAGTAAGATGGAGATAACAGTCACTTCCAGGCCAAGTCGGCTTTCACTGGGGCCATCCCCCCCTTTGCCCCAGAAGACTTTCTTTCCTTATGAAATGAGAATAAACTACCTTGCCACCTTAATCACCTAAAGACAGCCAAGTGACAGACTTGATCTTTTGAAGAACCAGATCATATACAATAAATTATTGTATATTTCTTTTTTTCTTCTTTTTTGAGACAGAGTCTCATTATTTTGCCCTCATTAGAGTGCCATGGTGTCATAGCTCACAGCAACCTCAAACTCTTGGGCTTAAGTGATTCTCTTGCCTCAGCCTCTCAAGAAGCTGGGACTACAGGCACCTGCCACAACTCCCAGCTATTTTTCTGTTATAGTTGTCATTGTTGTTTAGCAGGCCTAGGCCAGGTTCGAACCTGCCAGCCCCAGTGCATGTGGCTAGTGCCCTAACCACTGAACTATTGGCACCAAGCCAAATTATTGTATATTTCAATAACGTCATGGTACTGTGCTATCAAACATTAGAACTTATTCCTTCTATCTCAGTGTATGTTTGAATCCATTAACCAACATTTCTTCATTCCCTCCACCCTTCCCAGCCTCTGGCAAATACCATTCTACTCCCTACCATGAAATCAACTTTTCAGTCCTCACATATGAGTAAGAAGATTCGATATTTGTTTGGCTCATTTCACTTAACATAATGACCTCCAGTTTCGTCCATATTGCAGTAAATGTCAAGACTTCATTCTTTGTTATGGCCAAATAGTATTCTATTATGTATATGTGCCACATTTTCTTTATCTATTTATCCATTGATGGACCCTAAAGTTGATTTCATGTCTTTGCTAGTGTGAATCCTGCTGCAATAAACTTGACAGTCCAAGTATCCTTTGGATACACTGATTTCTCTTCCTTTGGATAAACACCCAGTAGTTGGATTGCTAATTCACATAGTAGTTCTATTTTTAGTTTTTTTTAGAAATCTTCATACTGTTGTCCATAATGGATATGCTCATTTAAATTCCCATAAACAATGTATAGAAGTTCCCTTTTTTCCATCTCCTTGTGAACATATTTTTTCTTGTCTTTTTAACAATAGTCATTCTAACTGGGATGACATGATATATCATTGCAGTTTTGATTTGGATTCTCCTGACAATTAGTGATGTTGCACATTTCTCTGTTTACCAATGACATGATCCTATATTTAGAATATTCTAAAGGCTCTTTCAAAACACTCCTAGATTTGATAAATGAATTCAGTAAATTCTCAGGTTACAAAATCAACACATACAAATCAGTAGCAGTGCTATACACTAATAACAACTAAGCCAAGAATCAAATCAGTATTTCAATCCCATTTACAATAGCTACAAAAAAATTAAAATATGTAGTCACACACTTTTATGTATGACTAAAAGATCTTTACAAGGAGAACTACAACACACTGATGAAAGAAATCACAGAAGACACAAACATCACATGCTCAAGGATCAGAAAAATCAATATTGTGAAAATTGCCGTATTGCCCAAAGCAATCTACAGGTTTGGTGCAATTACTATCAAAATGCCAGTGTCATTTTCCACAGAATTAGGGGGAAAAATTATAAAGTTCACGTGAAACCAAAAGTGAGCCTGAATAGCCAAATCAATACTAAGTAAAAAGAACAAATTGGGAGATATTACATTACTTTTAAAATTTTACTGCAAGGCAATTGTAACCAAAATAGTATGGTGTTGGTTTAAAACTAGACATATAGATAAATGGGACAAAATAAAGAACCCAAAATAAAGCCATTTCCTAAAACCAACTAACTGATCTTTGACAAAGCAGACAAAAATATACACTGGGAAGAGTATACTCTTTTGAAAAAATAATGCTGAGAAAACTGGATAGCCACATGTAGAACAATGAAACTGGATCTCTCTCTCCTCATTCACCAAAATTAACTCAAGATGGACTAAAGACTTAAATTTAAGATCTGAAATCATAAATATTAGAGAAGAAAACCTGGGGGAAACTCTTATGGATGTTGACCAAGGCAAAAGATTTATGACTAAAATCTTAAAAGCAAATACAGCAACAACAAAAATTAATCAAGAAATAATAAATAAATTGCAAAGCTTTTGCACAGCAAAATAAATAATCAGCGGAGTAAAGAGACAACCTACAGATTGGGAAAAATGTTCACAAACTATATATCTGACAAAAAACTAATAAGGAATTCAAATAAGTCAGCAAGAAAAACCAAATAACCTGATTAAAAAGCGAGCAAATGACATGAACAGATATTTTTCAAGAGAAGATAGACAAATTGCTGACATACGTTTGAAAAAAATGTTCAACATTACTGATCATCAGGGGACACAAATCAAAACCATAGTAAGATACCATCTTATACCAGTCAAAATGGTAATTATTAAAAAATAAAAATAAATAAATGTTGGCACAGATGTGATGAAAAGGGAATGATTATACACTGTGGTAGGGATGTAAATTAGTACAACCTCTATGGAAAACAGTATGGAGATTTCTCAAAGAAACCTAGCAATTCAATCTAGCAATCTCACTACTGAATATCTACTCAAAGGAGAAGTTATTATATTAAAAAGACACATGCACTCATATGTCTATCACAGCACAATTCATAATTACAAAGATTCAGAATTGACTGATCTTAGTGTCCATCACCCATCAACTGATGAATGGATAAAAAGCGTGTGGTATATCAGTACACCATGAAATACTACTCAGCCATAAAAAAGGATGGAATAATGTGTTTCATAGCAACTTGGATGGAAGTGGAGCACTTTATCCTAAGTGAAGTTACACAGAAATGGAAAACCAAATATTGTATGTACTGACTTATAAGTAAGAGCTAAGGCACAGAACACAGGAACACAGAGTGGCTCATGAATGATAGACTTCAGAGATTCAGAAGGGGAAAGGGTGAAGGGGTTAAGGGGAAAGGAAGAAAAACCACTTATCGAGTGCAACGTATGCTATTTGGGTGATGGGTACATTAAAAGTCAAGACAACAGCACTATACAATTCATCCATATAACAAAAAACCACTTGTAGCCCTAAATGTATTGAAATATAAATAAATTTTTTAAAAGAAATTAAATGTGTCCACACAAAAATTGTACAGAACATATTTATAATAGCTGAATAGCGAAAACAACCCAAAAATCCATCAACTGATTAATAAATTAATAAAATGTAGTATATCCCACATAATGCCATCCAAAAAAGAAAGAAGGTACTGATGCCTACTACAACGTAAATGAACCTGGAATATATTATTCTAAGTGAAAGAAGCCAGTCACAAAACACCTTACATTTTATCATTTTATGATCTGTTTATATGAAACATCACAGGCAAATCTACACAGAATATCTTAGTGGTTCCCTGTTGTTGTTTTGATGGGAAATGACTGCTCAAGGGTCTGGTCATTATTTGGGGGATAATGAATGCCATAAAATTCATCGCACAACTGTGTGAATAAAAAAATCTCCATCATGATACACTAAGTGGGTGAATGGTATGATATGTAAAGTATATGTCAATAAAGCTATTACCAAAAAAGAAAAAAAGGTATGAAAGCCTCTCTAGAACTTTCATTTATGAAATAATTTTAAGAGCCTATTATGAGCTATGTACTGTTTTAATTGCTGAGAATACAGCAAAGAACAAAACAACCAAGACCCCTCTTCTCATGGTGAAAAACAGATAAAAATAAGTTTAAATACAAATGTGATTTGAAAGAGTGATAATTGCCATGGAGAAAAACAAAGCAAGGTAACCCTCTCTGAGATGTGCTATTCGAGCAGATGTTATTTAAAGCCATGACTCTGGATGAGCTCACCAAGGGTGGAGAGCAAATAAAGACAAGAAAGCTGAGGATTCAGTGGTTGGGTATTTCACCCTTTCAACGTCAATAAGAATGGAAAGACACAGTAAAGAAGACTGAGAAGGAAGTAGCTCGTGAGGTAAGAAGGAAATCAGGAAAATGCGAGGTTCTAAAGGCCAACAATAACAAAAAAAAGTATTCCAAGAAAATAGTTAACTTTGTCTTACGGTACTGAGAGACAAGAAAGATGAAGATTAAAAATGTTCTTGAATTTGGCAAAAAAAAGCTCTTTACCAACCATGAAATTGGTTTCAGTGAAATCAGCAGACAAAAGTCAGACAGGAGTGTTCCCAAAACGATTGGAGAGGAAAGCACAAAAAGAGTGATTATGTGATACTCTTTCCAAGACAATTGCTATAAAGGAGAGCAGGGAAACTAAAGAGTGAGTACTCAGATGGAATTGTGGGGTCCAGAGAGACTTTTTTCAGATGGGATATATTGTAGCACAGGGAAGGGCATGATAAGAAAGGAAGAGAAAACTGGTGATACTAAAAGAAAAAGGGGATGATTGCAGGAGCAAAGTCCTTAATAATAGCATGCCAACGTGGGAGGTGTGTCCAGGACGACCCCCACCAACAGTTTATTGTCACTGTGTTCTGTTGTTGGGCTTAACCAGAAGTGTGAAATGCTCTTTCAGTTCCTGAACCTCCCCTCCACCTTAGCATTCAACTAAGTAGAAGACAAGGAACAAGATCCAGTGCACAAGTGAAATTAGATGGAGTTAGGACAACTTACCTGCTGCAACAGCAATAAAAGCAGAGCATGTGGGTGCAAATGCATGGTAACTGGCAGATTTGATGGTGAGAAGTGAGGTAGTTCTCTCATGATTGTTACCGTTGTCTCAATTAATTAAACACAAAGTTATCACACTTGCATGTTGTGAGACAAGGGTTATTAGAAGTTTGAGAAGAGGGTGGTGCCTGTGGTTCAAAGGAGTAAGGTGCCGGCCCCATTTGCCGGAGGTGGCAGGTTCAAACCCGACCCCAGCCAAAAACAGAAAAAAAAAAAAAAAGAAGAAGAAGACATTTATGAAGAGGAAAGTAGGAGAAATAAGATTGCTGTGCTTCATGGAAGTTGCACTTAAAATATGGGGTCATAAGGCCAGCAGAGTGGCTCATGCCTATAATCCTAGCACTCTGGAAGGCTGAGGTGGGTGGATTGCCTGAGCTCAGGAGTTTGAGACCTGTCTGAGCAAGAACGAGGCCTCTCTAAAAATAGCTGAATGTTGTGGTGGGCACCTGTAGTTCCAGCTTCTCACTTACTTGGAAGCTGAGGTACAGGGATCACCTGAGCCCAAGAGTTTGAGGTTACTATGAACTATGATGCAATGGCACTCTGCTGAGGGTAACAAAGTAAGACTCAAAAGATAAAAAATGAATAAATAAAATAAATATGTGGTCATAGATTTAAAGTAGAACCAGTCACCTTAGTTTTCCTCCAGCTTAACCTCAGATTAAGAACTTTTGCTAGGACCAGAAGCAGGTAGATTGCCTGAGATCGAGAGTTCCAGACCAGCCTAAGCAAGAGAGAGACCTCTGTCTCTACTAAAAATAGAAAAACTAACCAGGCATTGTGGCTGGTGCCTGTAGTGCCAGCTACTCAGGATTGCTCCAACCCAAAAGTTTGAGGTTGCTATGAGCTATGGCTCCAGGATACAGAGTGAAACCCTATCTCAAAAAAAAATCTTTTGCTCTGTACCCCTTCTCCAAGCAACTTCATTTAAATACATGACTTAGCCAACATTTATGTCTCATGGTTCCCAAATGTGTATCTCCAGCCCAAACTTCTTTTTGAAATTCCAAACTCATAATATCTACTAGCCTTCTTAACTTAAAATTTCCCACATGTTGGGCAGTGCCCATGGCTCAAGGAGTAGGGCGCCAGCCCCATATACTGGAGGTGGTAGGTTCAGCCCAAGCCCAGACCAAAACTGCAAATACAACAACAAAATAATTTCCCACATGTCCCTTAAACTTAACATATCCACAACAAAAGTAATATTTTAAAATTTCCCCCTATAAAGCTATGCTAATGACACCAATTCACTTAATCCCTAAAGGAAGAGTGAAAGTCCTACTGTACTCCTTGCACACTCCATCCCTCCATCTCAAAACAGACTTTTGTAGGTCTTACCTTCTTCATACTTTGCATATCTGTGCCCTCCAATTTCACCACCATTGGCCTAAATCCAGCCCTTCGTCACTTTTCACCTGGATCCCTGAAACAATCCCAACGCATTGGTGCCAGTCTTTCCCCTCTTCAGTACATATTCTGTGTTGCATCTATGCTTCTCTTTGAAAAATGCAAACCTCAGCACCTCACTCGCCTACTTAAAATATTTTGAAAGTTCTCTTTAGCTCAAAAGTAAAATTCACACGGAATGCTTCAAGATATGATACTGATTACTCTTTAGCCAAATATCTTATCAATTTACCTCACTGGCGTTTTATTTCAGCCATTCCAAGTAACTTCCATTTTATCATACCTCATGCTGTATCATATGTACCTTCAAATATATCCCTCATTTGAAAAAATCTTATCCCTGTCTGCTATTGCTACTGCTCTCCAACCTTCCTCCAAAGCTCCATAGTAACATCTAGTACAGGCCAGCTTTCCTCATCCTCCATCCATTGTAGACACCCTTCTTATGAGTTCCCATAGCACCCTGTATATACTTAAACTCACTCACTGCGCTGACCTCACTTGATCCCTCCAGCTATCTCCACATTTCTCTGCCCCATCAAAAAGTTGTCAATATTCACTGTCATCCCTTTATCTATTCCCTTTATCTTTGGAACATATTTGAATTGTTCTTTTCATCTTGACTATTCTAACAAAGTAGCTCTTAATAAAGTCACAGATGTCTTCAACATGACCATAAACAATGGCCAATCATAATTCCTCACCTTACTGACTTATCATAGGTACGACATTTGATACAACTCCTTCCTTTTTGAAATGCTTTCTTCTCTTGACTTCAAGACGGCACTTTTTCTTGGTTCTCCTGTCACAGTGGCAGCTACCACCCTATCACCTTGCTGGTTCTCCTTAGCAGCCTGACCTCTGAAACACGGAGGTGCTCTTTTCTGTGCTCTATGTATTCACCTTCTAAGTGATCTCATCCATTTCATGGCTTTAAATACTAATGGTGCAAAGTGTATCCCTGGCCCAATCATCTAACTGGAATTCTAGATTAGAATTCCCAAATGCCTACTAAACATATGTACTAGGATATTCAACAGGCAACTTCTTCAGCAATCTTTCCCATTTCAGTAAATAAAAATTTCATTCTTATGGAATTGATATAAAATGATATCCCATAAAAAATCAAAAAATAGAGAAAAGAAAATTTCATTTTTCCAGTTGCTCAAGCCAAAAAGCTTAGAGTCACCTTTGACCACTCTCTCACGCCTCACATTCATCAGCAAATCTTGTAATGCCTTCAAAATACCTCCAGAATCCAACCACTTTTTACTTACCATGCTGTTCAGCCCCATTCTAGCTTATTAAAAACAATATTCTAGCCCTCTCTTCACTTCCATCTCCGTCCCCCTGAATATAACAGGGTTCCTTGAAAACAAATTGTATCCTGTCTCTTCTCTGCTCAGAATCCCCAACAGATTCCCATACTGGAGGCATTACAGGCCATAAAGATTCTAGCCCCCAAACCTTCTTAAACTCCTCTCCAACAACTCTCCAGCTACACTGGCCAAGCATGGTCCTGCTTTAGGCCTGTTATACCTGAGGCCTCCTCCAATGCCTAGAATGTTCTCTCCTGGAGATATCCACACGTTCACTTCCTCACTTCCTCCACATTTCTGCCTCTCAGAGAGGCCTTATTTAACTATATATTTATTTATTTATGGATTTGTTTTGTAACTTATTCCTTTATCATGTAAATTATATCAGGATGAGTATTTTATTTTATTCACTGGTATATACCCAGCACTAGAATAGTGCCAAGCATTCAATAGTTGTCCAATAATAAGTTCAATGGATTTAAATATGGGTTTACTTATATATCTCCTCCACTAAAGTCTATGTTCTTTCAAAACACAGACCACATAGTATTTAACTCTAAATCCCCTTTGTCTACCACGATGCCTACTAAGTGTTCCACCTGTTTCTGAATAAATTCATAAATGAATATGCAACTCAGTGGCAATCATGAGGATGTCTAAGAGTCCTCAGAGAAGATGGTTAACAATTTTTTAAGACTGT
Organism: Galago senegalensis; assembly: GCA_963575145.1. Classification (NCBI taxonomy): domain Eukaryota; kingdom Metazoa; phylum Chordata; class Mammalia; order Primates; family Galagidae; genus Galago; species Galago senegalensis. The sequence continues at coordinate 982 of CAUYTI010128099.1, read as the reverse complement.
CATCCAAGTAAAAAGAGAAAAAGTCTCTTGAGAGAATCTAGGCTCCAGAGGTGGCAAAAGAATCAATGCTTTGCATTCCCTTGTCTAGAGTGATGATTTCAGACGTGGACCTTCATCAGAACCAGAGCATCTAGGACAAAGACAATTCTCTTGTCTCCTGGAACATAAGCTAAGAGGATTTCTGGAGTCACTGCCACCATCTTCCTACCACACACAATCTGAGACTGAAGAAGACACTACTGAAGATTCAATCAGCAAACAGAAACTAAATCCTGAAAGCACTGTTTGAGCTCTGAATTAAGTACTCCCTGAACATCTACTTCCTATACTTTTTAATAACATGAGTTAACACATTCTCATTTTTGCTCAGGCTGGGTTGAATTGAAGTTTCTGTCACTTACTACAGAAAAAATTCTTGACTGACTGAGATTGCTATGCCCCAATGTCAGATAGTCTGAATGATTATGTCTAGGCTGTGGAATCTGTATTTCAATGAGGTTCCCAGAAGTATCTATCAAGATCTGGGTTTCAGGTAGCAAATATCAAAGTCTAACGGAATCAAAATAAAGAGTAACTCATGAAAATAACATTAAGCAGCTCGGCGCCTATGGCTCAACCGGCTAAGGCGCCAGCCACGTACACCCAAGGTGGCGGGTTCGAATCCCCAGCCCGGACCCGCCAAACAACAATGACGGCTGCAACCAAAAAAACAGCCCGGCATTGTGGCGGGTGCCTGTGGTCCCAGCTACTTGGGAGGCAGAGGCAGGAGACTCGCTTGAGCCCAGGAGTTGGAGGTTGCTGTGAGCTGTAATGCCACAGCACTCTACCCAGGGAGACAGCTTGAGGCTCTGTCTCAAAAAAAAAAAAAAAAAAGAAAAGAAAATAACATTAACCCACTTACAAAATCAAAAGGAGGAATGGACAGACAGGCTTAAAGCTACACAGATAGAAACAAAGCCCAAAACCACATTGCCAAACTCAT